>JABSTB010000063.1:0-22232 GCA_013756995.1 Neonectria neomacrospora
TCGTTCGCTCCTTGACTTTTTTTATTCTCTCTCTCTTGGTACTTTGTACGGTACGAAATAAGGGAAAGCGAACGCCCCCGGCCGCCTGTCATCCTCCCGCTCGCTTCGATCGACGTCGCTTCGGCAGTCCCCACCAACCACCACCAGAACCACCACTGCCACCCGCCACCCATCTCGACCGCGCAGCCAGTCGCCAGGCAGGGGGCAGTTGGCCTCGATGTTCAAGGACGAAGACGACGAGTCAACTACTCCATCCGTATCCGATTCGAGCGCGTCCCTCTGCTCCTCGTCGCCCTCCTGCTGCGAGCTCGTGGTTCCCGTGTCTCATAGTCCCGCCATCCGACGACGACGACGACGACGACGACGGCAGCTGCAACTGCAACGGCGACGACAACAACGACTGCTCGTACTCGCGTGTCCCTCCCTCTTCACGCCACGCCTGAGGTCATCCCATCCTCACGCCCGCGCATCGTATCGCATCGCCATCGCATCGTCGATAGCTTGCTCCCACTCCCAGGGCTGTTCCTCATCGGCCCTGGCTCCGGAGCTTGTCCTGTCCCCTCCCTCTAGGCTCTCCCACTCTGTCCCTCTGCCCCTGCAACGCCCTTGTGCTCCCCTCCTTCCTTGTCCAGCACAAGGTCCTCCTCCGTGGTTGTGGTCCAGGGTCGCGTCCCCTGGTCGCTTTTCGTTATTCCTGACTCTGCGTGGCAGTGGCTCCATAAAAATTTCTAATTAAAAACAGAATGGCTCAAGACGACCACGCCCAGAGTCGCGGCAACTCTCCCAGCATACGTCCAGCTCCTGATTCTACTTCTCCTCCAGCTGCTGCCGTATCTGCCGTTCCTCCAGTTGCTCCACCGCCCGCTGTCTCCGCCACTCCTGCTGCTGACGCCGTCGACGCATCTCTTCTGCCAGTCACCACCGCCACCGACTCGACACCCTCCTCCACCGCCGACGTCGATCATCTAGCTGCTCCCTCTACGCCCTCTTCCGCGTCTGCATCTGCATCTGCCTCTGCGACTGCCTCTGTCGTTGCCCAGTCTGCGGCCCCTCAGCAGAACGGTGACAGCAGGGCCTCCGAGCCCGAGCCCAATCCGACTCCTGATACCGAAATGTCGAGCCAGTACCCGGGTGCTCCCCATGGCCATAATGTGAGCTATCCGGGTCCCTCGAGCCCGTATTCTTCGGCCGTCGGCGTCTCCAACGCCCAGTATGCATCCTATGCTACCGCGACGACCCAGCCCGCCGACAGCTACCGACCGAACCCCATGCCCGTGGGAAGCAACGCCATGTCGCTACCGAGCATGCGCACCATGGACTCGATGTCACAACAGCAGCAACAACATGGCCCGTCTGCGGCAGCTTCTCAAGCCATGTCCATGAGCATGAGCATGAACATGCCCATGGCGCCTGTATCAGGAGGAGTGCCGTTCTATGGCCACCACAACATGCCTTTGGCCCCAGGTTACGGTCTCCCTTCGGACCCTATGGCTCGCTATGCCCTCCCACACGATCCTCGCCTCCTGGGTCATCGAGGCCCAAAGAAGGTACGTTTGCGACACGGGAACTGCAGGTCAAAGAGTGCCGGTGTGTGGTTTGTCAAAGTGTGGTCTGGATGCTGACTGCGCGTTTGCGTTTTACAGGAGATCAAGCGCAGGACGAAGACGGGCTGCTTGACCTGTCGCAAGCGTAGAATCAAGGTGAGCAATATCTCAACTGTGTTTTTCCCTTGCAAATCCCCATTTCCTAGTGAGACGCGGTGCTGGGGAGGCTTCACCGGGGGATGAAGAGAGCGGGGTGGCCATTAAGCGAGAGTCGAGGTCGAGAAAAGACCATTCGCCTACTTTTGGCTTCGCAGTTCGCTTCTCAGTTCGCTTGCGGGTTCGCTTGTTTGCTCTGGACCTGTCGCGACGCCAACAAGTCTCACATCCACGTAGCGCTCGTGGCCGATTTCCTCCTCCCACGTAGAGCACGCCCAATCACACCCAGCAAGCCACTGACGAAGAGCTCGGCCGTTGCCTCAGCTCATCCAAGCTCGTTATTGGCTGTGTTCTGTTGTGCGACCGGTGTGGTTTGCTGTGCATGTCGCAGCCTCCCGCTTCGGCGTCCGCACCTCGCTCTCTATTTTTTTTCTTTCCTTGTGGAGGTGTCCCCATCCCACATCAACCTTCTAACAACTCCATCTTGCCAGTGCGACGAGACACACCCAACTTGCAACAACTGCAAGAAGTCGAAGCGCGAGTGTTTGGGCTACGATCCCATCTTTCGACAACAAGCGGGCAGTCAATCTACCTCCAACATCCAGCCGGCACCGCTGAGTCAACCCACCACGCCGTCTGTCCCGAGCTCCGTGTCGTCCGCCATCCCGTCCTCCGTCCCCTCGTCCCTCCCGTCGAATCCGGCTCTCACCGCCCGATCCACAAACTCGTACGGCAGCCAGCCGTCGATGCTCCCGAGCTCCTACGCCGCAGCCCACGCCTCCACCGCCAGCCCCAACCCGTCCGTCACCTCGCTCAGTTACGACCCCACCCTCTCCACCGGCACCTTGACACCCGTCAAGTCCGAAGCCGGCTACGAGTACGCGGCTGCCATCGACCCGGCCCTCCAGACCTTCTCATCGTCAGCTCCCTCATCGACCCAGGACAACTCGAGATTGCTTGATCACAAGCCTCTTGGCGACAGCAATTTTCATCTCAGAGGTGGCGCCCCCTCCGCTTGATTTTCCCTCGTTGGTCCTTCGCTGCTGTTAGAATATCCGCTCACACGCAGGGTTTCTACAGCCAAGAAAATGACGATCAATGAGATTATCGACCTGCTGGGCCCTGCTCCCCCCGCCCAGCAAATTCACCACACCGAGGAGATGTTCAACGAGATTACCAAAGTCTATCACGAGATGTATGCCCCCGGACTGAGTTCATTCTTTGAGACGACGTGGTATTATTTTGTGGAGAACGGGACTATGAGCTTCCCCAAGGACGCCACGCTTGTCGGGCTCATGGCATCCTTCCTGAGGATCTTGGAAGCGGTCAGGCCCAACGACCACGCTCAGATGGCCTATTCCGGCATCCTGGAGACCAGAATTGTATGGGAGCTGGCGCGCGTCTCCTACCAAACTCCAGACACTGCCCCTGCCGCTGGGATGCTACCCCGGGATGGTGATGCGAACGAGGCAAAGAATCGAGTTCGAGTTGTTGAAGCCCTCCTTTGCGGCGACTACTTATCCGCAAACCCCCTTTCACCTCCCGCTCAAGACCCCGACCCTCACCGCACCCGACAATTCGACTTCTGGTACAACCTGGCCGAGTTTGTTCGGACACAAGACAATTCTAACACACCACAAGCGGCTCAGGCAAGAGACGATGTGTTGACTCGGATGCGACATCTGCTGGACGGACGTGAGAACCGAGACGTCCTTTACTCGATTGCGGTAGTGCGAGAGTTGGCACCAAACTTCGAATCCGGCTACGGCAACTCAGTGCCCCAGCACCTGGATGAGAGCGATCCCAAGAACAGACTTGCCGTCGCATCCAAGTTCCTTCACGACGAGTCTCAGGTCACTGGTGGAACAACCAATGTAGTGCGACGATTCAGCGACATTGCGACCAGAGCACTTGTCAACCCTGGCGTCAACATTGCTAGAAGGGCCTAGACGGTCATCCCCACGCTCGAGTGCCACACCGACACGGATTTTCTTTTGTTATCAACTCGGCCATCTTATTCGTTGCCGGCTCCTTCCAGAAGTCATGGTTCCGCAACGAAGCGTTTGGCGAGGTTTTGATTCTTGTTGCATCGTTTGGGAGGCATGGCGAGGTTCATTCAAAAGTTTTCCTTGATTTTTCCTTGATTTATTCGCGGGCGTTGGTCTTCATCGGACCATGGAGGCATTCTGCTATTTTCATTACCCACACAGCCAACGCATTTACGGTCGCGGCGTTACAGATATAATGGCCGAGTCGGCCGAGGTGTACCACTTCCCTAATGCTCCTGCAACTATGCAGGAAAAGACAGAGGCACGGAGAGAGTGACAAGGGCGGCTGGATCAGCACAGACGAGGGTCGCGAGGACGAGCTGCAGCGACTTCCCCGGGGATGGCTATTTCGGATCTCGGAGGAGGGTTTAGAGGCCATATGGTGGCCTTAGCATTGTACGATACGATGGTCCTCCCAGTGAGCGACTCGAGGGTGTAAGATGTCGGCAATAGACTAGTCGCGCCGGGCTATATTTCTGTCATCTGCCTGATGTTCGTCTGAAGTGAGACATCCTAAAAATGAAGCCTGACTGACATTCGGACACAAATGAATCCCTGCGACCCAGTGCACCGCCAACCATAATTGGTAAGTAAGCATTCAATGTCTATCAAGACCAGTGGCCCAAAGTGAAAGGATCCAAACTGCGGGTCCCCTGTCAATGGACGGCCTTTTTGGGAAGGTGGACGACGTGCGAAGTAGTCTAGGACTCAGCATTTGGATCTTGACAGGATTGTCATTGAGTTGTCGAGTCAAACTACTTTACATAAGTATCTCAAGAGTCAAGAATCCAAGCATCCAGCCTTGACCACTTCACACATCCCCGCGGTTAGCGCCTACTCGGAAGCATACTTGCCTTTGGAGGGAGGACTGCAGATCAAACGATACGACGGCATAAGCATCCGGCCTTCGCAGTGTCGGTGAGTCATTTACAAGAATTACAGCATGAGGGCCATCTCAACGTGTGATACTCGGCCCTTGCTTCTCTTCGTCTTATTCAATACCGACGTTTTATGAAAGTGCGTCCATTCGAGTCAGTATCTCACCACCTCGTTTCCAGCGGCTCCTCTTCTCGAAACGAACATTCTCGACATGGCTGCGAACGAGATCCTCACGTCCCCCTCGCCTCCGAGCGAGGAACCCGGGACTGTGCTCTTCGAGACGGACCGACTCATCATCCGTCGCTACGTCCTCTCCGACGCCCCTATCACGGCGGCGGCGGCCAACCACCCGTCCATCGCCGTTAACATGCGTAACCGCTTCCCGTCGCCGTATAACCTCGCGGACGCAGAGGCATTTCTCCGCGACGCCTGCGAACCAAAGGGCACCTCGTATCCCGGAGACAGCGGCATATTCCTAAAGTCCGACGGCGACGCCGCGCCGGTCTTCATCGGCGGCTTGGGCGTCGTCCCGCAGAAGGACGTTTACTATCGGACGTGGGAGATCGGCTACTGGATCGCGGTATCGGCGGCGGGCCACGGATACGCAACCGAGGCGACAAGGGCGCTCGTGCGATGGGTGTTTGCGACGTGGCCGGGCTTGAACCGGCTGGAGGCGTCAACGTTTGGGAGGAACGTGGCGAGTCAGAACGTGCTGAAGAAGGCTGGGTTTGTAGAAGAAGGACGGAGGAGGTGTGCCATTGAGAAGAAGGGCGAGGTTCTAGACGAAATTTTCTTCGGGTTGTTGAGGGCAGATTTAGAATGACAAGTCAGTAAGACCAAAACAGATTGCTGCCTCGGCTAAGAGTTGTGCATTTAATCTATAGAGTACTCGAATAAAACCACGTTATTCATGATGTCAATCGCGGTTGTGACCTCCGTATGAGGCAAAGACGACGCTAGTTCCTCCGCTTTGTTTGCAAGAATGACAAGAGTAAGTAGTTCATGTAAGGACAGGTAAGGTATCGGAAAGAACCTTTTTTAGAGCATATTCCGTTTCCTCAATCGTTTTCCATCCTCGTTCTACCGATCTTGTTGGTGGTTATCTCCAGGGCCAGAATGCCTTCCCGAACTGTGTATCAAAGTCCTGAACAAGCCCCAAGAGCTCACCATCCGATACGCCGCCTTCTCCATCTAGTTGCATCGACATTACCCGGGTCTGGAGCGTCTTATCGAGGGCCTTGAGTCGGTTTGCAACTCCGCCGGAATATAGTGCTAACACGACCCCGAGCCACAGCGTGATTGTGGGAAGTAGGGCATCCACATTTGCTGCATGAATGTTTACTGCAAGCAAGATCGCAGAGGCCATGCTTCCGAGACCCGAAATGACTGAAATAGCATATAGGCCGTGAATCCAGTGGACAGCATTTCGATGGAGCGCCGTGAGGCTTGGGGAATCATTTGTGGGGTGCAATTCCACGTCGTTGGTCGGGCTTTGGATCCTGAGCGATATGAGTCTTGGATATTTTGGACAGTTGCAGAGGGGTTACCTTGGGGAAACTGAATCGACAACTTGAACGCTGGCAAACAATCCCATTTTGGCCGGCGTTTCTGAGTTGAGTAAATGTCTTCTGGCGGTTGAGGGAAGAGAAGAGGCGACTAGAAGATGGTTCGGTGTAAACGAACTGCTGGGATAACGTCTGTAATAAAATGGGGAGGGGGGATGGGACACAGAGAGAGTTGAGTATGGCAATGCTTGGGAAGAGACCAAAGATGAAGCAGAGGAAATGCTGCTTTTTCATGGTGGAAGTTCGCATGAGGACCGAGAAGGAGGTTGAGGTGCCTTTCTGTAGATGGCAGGAACAGCCAGCCGGATTTCCATGATTACAGACCAGTTAGGCAGGTGAAACTTGGAGGGTATGAGAAGAAGCAGGAAATAACAATGATCTTGTCATTGAGGTGTTGCCGCCTTGCAAGAGTGCAATTCGGTGTCGCGCTTGATGCCCATAAGGACCTGTTACAACACAAGCCAGCCTAAGTACCAAGGTAAGTCGAGTGTACCGACTGCCAATGCACTCTCCAAAAGTCCAATTCAATGGCTTGAAGAGATAATGCATCAATTGCAACTGAACGTAGTCCGGATTGCCTCCAAGTTTCCAATTGGCACTTGAAAATGTTGGGTTTCACCCGTGGTTGTCCTTCTTCCCTTATCCTTCACTGATTTAGAAGCATCAACTGACGTGCCACTCAAAAAGTGACAGCGGCCCTCGGGTAATTTGTACAGAAGTAGACGAGTAATGGTTGGTGCGTGATTGGCCACCTCCCCGCAACAACAATAGTCCGCGCCCACCACGCCAGCAGTAAAGCTCCAGGATTCACATCGATCCCGGACGGCTGGAGATGACGGGCACAACCACGACGGCGACTTCGAATTCCCCTCCATCAACCAGCCATTGACCTCGAGCCAGAGGCCCTTCTGGGAGACTCTCTTCATCTCGTCCCGCTTCCCGGTTCCGGCCTCCTCTCCTCTCCGCCCCGACACCGACACAATGGTCGCTCTCCATAGGCTCGCTGGCCGAGGCGCCCGGCATTTGTGTATGCGACCTGCCACTCTCGCCGCTCGCCCTTTTTCCACCACCTGCCTCCGACGACATGCGACTCCCGAGCACATGGGCACCCGTCTGGTCCCTGTCGACGAGGACTTTTCCAATCCTCACACCAGCGACATCTACGGCCTCAACAACCCCGTCCGCGGCACCGCCAAAAAGTCGCGCGAGAACTCGGTCGAGGACCGCAAGGTCCGACACTACACCGTCAACTTCGGTCCCCAGCATCCCGCTGCCCACGGCGTGTTGCGCTTGATTCTCGAGCTCAGTGGCGAGGAGATCGTCCGAGCCGATCCCCACGTCGGCCTACTGCACCGAGGCACCGAGAAGCTGATCGAGTACAAGACCTATATCCAGGCCCTGCCCTACTTTGACCGACTCGACTACGTCTCCATGATGACCAACGAGCAATGCTTCTCCCTTGCCGTCGAGAAGCTCCTCAACGTTGAGATTCCCCAGCGTGCCAAGTTCATCCGCACTTTGTTCGGCGAGCTTACCCGTGTTCTGAACCATCTGATGTCCGTCCTGTCTCACGCCATGGATGTCGGTGCCTTGACACCTTTCCTGTGGGGTTTCGAGGAGCGAGAGAAGCTCATGGTAGGTTATCTTGGGCGAAAAAATTGGCTGATTAGTTGAGCTGACGGTTTTTGGTAGGAATTCTACGAGCGAGTTTCCGGTGCCCGTCTCCACGCCGCCTACGTCCGTCCCGGTGGCGTTCACCAGGATATCCCCGTTGGCCTCCTCGACGACATCTATCAGTGGGCTACTCAGTTCGGTGACCGTATCGACGAGACCGAGGAGATGTTAACTGACAACCGTATCTGGATTGAGCGATTGAGGGGTGTTGGTGTCGTGCCCGCTACCGAGGCCCTCAACCTCTCCTTCACCGGTGTTATGCTCCGAGGTTCCGGTGTGCCCTGGGATGTCCGAAAGAGCCAGCCCTACGACGCCTACGACCAGGTCGAGTTCGACGTTCCCGTTGGTACCAACGGCGACTGCTACGACCGATACCTCTGCCGAATGGAGGAGTTCCGACAGTCCCTCCGCATCATCCACCAGTGTCTTAACAAGATGCCCGGCGGCCCCGTCCGCGTGGAGGACTACAAGGTCTCCCCTCCCCCTCGCGCTGCCATGAAGGAGAACATGGAGGCCCTCATCCACCACTTCCTTCTCTACACCAAGGGTTACGCCGTCCCCCCCGGTGAGACCTACTCCGCCATCGAGGCCCCCAAGGGCGAGATGGGTGTCTACGTCGTCAGCGACGGCAGCGAGCGGCCATACCGATGCCACATCCGGGCCCCCGGTTTCGCCCACTTGGGCGGCTTTGATCACGTCTCCAAGGGTCACTTGCTGGCCGATGCTGTGGCGGTTATCGGTACTATGGATCTGGTGTTCGGTACGTCAAATTTATTTTCTTCGTTTTTCCGAGAAGGCAACTACTAACATTTCATCCAGGTGAGGTCGATCGATAAAGAGATGTGGAAAACAATGAAGTTTAGATTGGGTTTCCTTTGTTTGTAATCATAGCTGACTAGGGGGACCACGGTAAATACTCCCACAAATGTCGTGTGCTCAAGCGAGGGGCTATGCAGAGGTGACGTGCGCGTGCGTGCTGTGAAGTAGCAATGAAGAAACTGTCCCAACTTTTTGGCTGCCAGATCGCTCAGTGATTATTTACATGTTTTACAAAGTAGAAGTACATGAGGGGTTCTACAACAGCTTAGAGCCATTGGCAGAGGCCTGCTCCATGAAGAAGTTCTTCAAAGGTCCAAGAGCGTTGACTGCCTTAAGTCCTATCGACCGGAGAGGAACTAGAGGTCCGCTCTCAACCGCGTACAGCTTGTGTAGCTTGTCACATACTCCGAGGATGACATGATTCGCGGCATACCGCTCGCTGCTGTACGACTCTAGCGACAGCGTCGCGCCGATATCCTGACCGTGGGAAACGGCATACTCAATGGTCTTGGCCAGGCTCTGGACGTCGCCTTGGCCTTGGTTCAGACCCTGACCGGCAAGGGGGTGGATAGTGTGGGCAGCGTCACCCACGAGGGCAACGCGCTCGCCGATGTAGGTGTCTGCGTGACGCAGCTTTAGAGGGAACGATGCAACAGTGCCCTCCTGGACGCCAACAACGGCCTGGGGGATCGTCTCGGCATTGATTAACGTGTGCTGGACGCGCCACGAGAGCTCCTCCTCCTGGCCTTCGGTAATGCTGTGCAGGTAGCCGATATCAACGGCGCTCAGGCGGAACGCGGCGTTGACCATGGCAATGAAGTCCTTGGGAGAGAGGCTCTTCAGGAGTGCGGCTTTCTCGGGCGTAGTAGACCACACCAACGAGGCGTTGTTGCCCGGCAAGGGAAGCATGGCCACTGGACCGGTGGGCAGGAATCGTTGGTAGGCGATCTTATTGTACTCGCCTCCCCAACCGTCGCCTTCGAGCTGCAGACTGGCCACGACGCCGTGTCGGCCGTAGTCCCAGCCGCGGCTCTCAATGCCGGAGAATGCCCGCACAGGGCTGTTGGCTCCGTCTGCGCCGACGAGGAGGCGTGCTGCGAGGGACTGGCCGCCAGAGAGCTCGACAATGGGCCACTCGCTGAGGTCCAGCTCCTCCGTCTCCTCTCCGAGGTCGATCTTCTGCACATTGGTCTTGTCGAAAATATCCACGCCGCCCAGCTCCTCGAGTCTCTTGAGAAGGCCCGAGGTCAGGTTCAGGTTCTCAATCATGTATGCAATCGTTTTGGCCGCGCCGGAGCCGGGCTGCCAGTCGAACTCGATGCGGGCGTCCGTCAGGCCGTCCCAAACCTGCATCTCCTGGTAGTCTTGGATGCGCTCCCGCTTCATGTGCTTCCATGCTCCTATGGTGTCGAGGAATTGGGCCGATGCCGGGGTGAGGGAGCTGCAGCGGTTGGAAAACTGGGTGGGAGGCAGCGCAAACGACGAGACCTTGGCGAGGTCCTGGGCTTCGACGAGGGCGACTCGGAGGCCGGAAGTAACGGGATTGGCTCCTGGAACTGTGTTAGATGCATCGCGGTGTTATACAGGGTCCAATCGTACGGAGGGCTGTGAGCAGACTCAGCCCAGCTGGGCCGCCGCCTACACAGACGACGTCGTAGATGTTGTCTTTGGACGTGGAGTACGCCCGGCGCAATTGAGACTGGTGCTGGCGGACACAGCTCCGGCAGACAAAGCCGGGCTTGACTAGGAGAGAGCGCCTCGCAAACATCGTCGAGAAAGGTCCGAGTTGAGCTTCGAATGATGACGGAGGTCGTCTTGAAGAATTGGTTCGCCAACACCAGCTGCGGCACGCACAATGTGGGACGATCTCCAACGCCGCCCGTCGATTGCCGTCCCTCCAAGTGGTTCGATAGCTCATGAAATAAAGTGTGGCGAAGCGTGGCGAAGTGTGGCAAAACTTAATGGGTGCCCTCGTCATGTGGCGGTGCGAGTGCCCCACATTAAAGCACATACAAGGTTACTGTTGGGTCAAGTGACAGGGAGCCAAGAACCCAGTTTTCCCAGTTGCCACAGACAACGGCGCTATCATTGCGTCAAGGGTTCTTCCCATCAACACCTGTCCACAGCCCAGGCGGTCGCATTCCAAGAGACCATCACCCCACCACGTCTTCCGCTGCATTTTAACTTCTTTTTTATTTTATTTCCCGTGTGTGGCGCCGCCTCGAAAGCCCTGTCGTCTGTTCGTAAACCTGGCGTGGCCAGCCGTGCGACTGACAGCTTCACTTGCAAGGCTTACTTACACCCACTGGTCTGAAGTGTGAATATCCCGTCTCTCACATCCCACCTTCACATTCCCTCGAGATACAAACCGTCCCGGCCTACAACCCAGATCAACATCATGGCGGACGCCGAAGATTACCTCCAGGAGGGCTTTGACCCGCGTGGCGTGACCATGCCACGCCTACGATCCATCCTCGTCACTCACAACGTCGAGTACCCCGCCACGGCGAAGAAGGGCCAGCTGGTCGAACTGGTCACCGATCATGTTCTATCGCAGGCCCCCAAGCTCCGAGCCCAGAGGGCAAAGGCGAAGCGATCCAGCATGGGCATTGTGAATGCCGGTAGTGCCGAAGACACGGGCACCTGGGACGACCACGACCTTCTCCCACCGCCACCATCAGCACGGCGATCCAGATCCCCGCGCAAGGCATCGGGACGCATCAAGGTTGAGGACACCGAGGTGGTCACCCCGGCTCGCAGGAGCACTTCGAAGCGTGCCTCTCGATCTGTGAGCAGGGCCCTATCGCACGCCGATGACGATGACGTACTCGACTACGAGGCTCCCAAATCAACCCGTCGCAGTCGCAGAACCGTCACTCCTCAAATCAAGGCGGAGCCAGAGGAAGACTATACTTCCGCTTCAGTGGGCGAGGAAAGCGTGTTCACTTATGACAACCCTTTCCAGAGCGGGAGCTCCCCACCTCAGACAAAGACGCCGACGAACCGCCGACGAACAACAGACAACGAGCCCATCAAGAGTGTCAAGTCTACTTCGAGACGTCGAACCGATGGCTATACCGATGATTTCGAAACTCCAAAGCCGCATCGCCGAACGCCCGAGATCGATTTCGAGGCCCTTGAGCCGGGCGAGGAGTTCACTCCCGACGCGCAATTAGAGCTGGAGGAGGCGGCCAGCAGAGGAGAAGCTTCGGTTGAGCCTCGCAAACCTGCTGGACCGGTTGCACGCAAGAGCAGCTTCAAGGCGCCTTTCTTTGTTCTGTTCCTGTCTCTACTCGGAGCCTATGGGGCCTGGTATAGGCAGGAGAAGATTGCCGTTGGTTACTGCGGGCTTGGACGACCGGCAAAGGCAATTATCCCAGCGGACGTTCCCGTTCCTGACGCTCTTGTGCCCTTCATTGAGCCTCAGTGTGAAGACTGTCCTCTTCATGCCTACTGCTATGAAGACTTCACAGTCCGATGTGAGCCCGACTTTGTTCTCGAGCCGCACCCTTTGTCCCTCGGCGGGTTGGTTCCTCTCCGACCCTCGTGCGAGCCCGATGGTGAGAAGGCGCGCCGAGTCCAGGCTGTCGCCGACAAGGCCATTGAGGAGCTCAGAGACCGCCGGGCCAAGTTCGAATGCGGAGAGTTGGTGAACGCGGAGGGTCACCAGGAGGAGTCCCCGGCAATGCAAGAGGAAGAACTCAAGGCAACTGTCAGCAGGAAGCGCTCCAAGAGACTGAACAGCGAAGAGTTTGATGATCTCTGGGCGGCCGCCCTTGGGGAGGTTACCGCCAGAGAGGAGGTCGAAGTCGAAGAAGTCCAGACCCAACCGTAAGTTACTGTCCTAGCTCGTTCTCACCACACTCGACATTACTTCATCATTACTTCAACCGTTTCTGACCAACCAACTAACCAGATCCTTTGTTGACCCTACAGACCGTCCGGTTCCCCCACCATTTCAAACCGAAGGCTATCGTCGACGTCTCTCGCTCGCCTTCCGCTCGCCTGCGCGTTCAAGCGCTCCCTCCGACTCAGCCTGGCAAGATATCGATTCGCAATTGGACTTCTGATTTCCTCTATCCTAGCCGTTTTCTACATGCGCGCTCGGTACCGCAAGCATGTGGCTACCTCGGCCCAGATCCCAGCTCTAGTTGACCTAGTCTTGGGGAGACTGGCCAACCAAAAGGAGCTGGGTGAAGAGGACATTGATGACCCGTGGTTGTTCTTACCAAACCTCCGGGACGATGTCCTACGAGCCATACACTCTCTGTCCGAGCGAGAGCGGATCTGGCAGAGGGTCCGGGCCGTTGTGGAGCAAAACAGTAACGTCCGCACAAGTCAACGAGAAGGTCGGAGTGGCGAAGTCGGCCGCGCCTGGGAGTGGATCGGCCCCGTCGCTGGCGAGGGAGCCAGGAGACGCCGGAGCGGAAGGGCGTCATTTGGACCCGACGTGAAGACGGAGACCCCGGAGCCCACACCGGAAACCAAGAAGTGGGAGGAGGCAAGGCCAATTTTCTAAGGCTGAGAAGTCTCGTTTAATGCTGCTTATGACTATCGATATCCTCGACGGGTCACTGAATTTTCTTTGTATGTAACTCTGGTTCTGTCGTTATCGTCGGGCAAGGTGGTCTTGGGAGTTGGAATATCCCAGCCGTGGAGCAATCACACACTCTGGCTTGGCGTTGGGGTTCATTGCTGTATTATTTGTCCGAATGCCGTTGTTCATATCGACCGACTGCCATACTTTCTCGTTAGAATTTAATTCATCTCACGTATTTGGGGTCCTTCAATTAAACATGGATGGTAACGTAGGTGACTTCATAGTGCATATCTGACTGAAAGCCTAGTAGCAGCATATTTAGATAGGTGGCCAAAGTAAATAGATCAATGACAATGCATTACTGCCTAGTTTCGATTTCGAGCCATTTGATGTTTTGGGCGTTGCCTAAGGGGAACGGCGATATCGGAGATCCCGATCTTTCCCGAGGGTCATTTTATAGCTCCGAAGGCCCGAAATAACAACATAGTTAGCCTCAACTCGGAGCACGTCACGATGAAAGGTAGTTGTCCAAAATGCAGGAACTAGGGTCTTGATTGATTCGGCTAATGCACAGGTGTTGTTATGACACAGAATGGGTACAAAGGGAATCCGTGGAATCCGTTCATCGCGACTCTAGCGGTGGGAGGTAATCTATTGGGCCTTGGAGGCGACGATCTCTGTAGACAGCTGTTAGCAATTGGAACGTAGGGGGGTCCAAGCTCATCGGAATCACATACTCTCAACGTCAGCCACGCTCTGCTGGAGGATCTGCTGGAGAACCTTGGGGTTCTCGAGCTCCTTCTGGACCTTGGCAATGATGGACTGAGCCAACTCCTTCTGCTGTCGCTGCTTGACCTGGCCCTCGTATCGGACCCAGGAGTCAAGAACGGTCTTGGCCTCGGCGGCCAGAGCGGTCTTCTGCTCGAGCTCAAAAGCCTGGGCCTCGAGCTTGGCGGTTTCCTGCGGAGATCCATCAGCATCATCCTGAACACGTCCAATTGCATCGCGCATTTACCTTGGAAACCTCGAACAGGGTGCGGGTGACATCGACGACGCTGCCCATCTGCTTCACATCCTCAATGCGACTCTTGACAGCCTCGGTGTGATCGGCGCGAGCGCTGTTGAGGATGTTCTTGATCTTGTCGTTCTGGGACTCGGCCCACTCCTTGTAAGCAGGGCCACCGTACTTGATAAGACCACCCCAGACGGAGAGCAGGCAGAAGGCGATGATGGTCTCCTCGTTCATGACGTAGTACTCGTTGCTGAGGGCATAGATGCTGAGGCCGGCAGCGCTGCTGAGGATGGCGCTCTTGCTGAGGATGCTGTTTCCGGGGATCGCATCGATGATGCTCTGGGCCTTCTTCTCGGGCTTCTCGGCGGGGACGTTGCTCGTGTATCGAACGGCGGCGGCGGAGATGCCAGGGGCGGCTCGGAGGGCGAGAGTAGGTCGGAGGAGGGAAGCGCCTGCTAGAGGGTCAGCGTCGCGCCAATTGACTTCGAATTGGCTCGAATTCGAGGCTCAAACGTACCGACGGCGCTTCGGGCCAAGCGAGACGCCATTGTGAGATGGATTGTGATGGGGGTATCGTGGGCGTGGGCTTGTCGTTGCTCGGAAGCTGGGAATACAGGATGAGGTTTTATCGCGCTAGCTCGGCAACAATCCAATCCACGTGACCTGTAAATTGCGCAGCTGCACCGGAGGGGAGGAAATCTGGCTCGCCGGGATTTTGCCGTCGTCGCAGTTGGACGCCTTGGCGCCACGCGATGCCTGATTGGCCCGAAATTTCAACCCGTCCAGCCTGTAGAGAATTTCATGGTTTTCACTTCTTGAACCGACTTACACCTGACTTGCCTCAGACATTCACCACCAGATTTCCGTGTGTCTGGAAACCAGCCGGTTCTTGCGTTCTCAAGACTGAAAGACTCGCGGTCTCGGAATTCTGATCTGCCGCTTTTTACACCACAAACCCTCTCACAACATGCCGGCAGCTGCTGGCGAGCGCTCCAAGCGCAAGCGGCCTTCAGCTAATGAGAAGCCTACCAAGCGCCGCAGGTCATCCAGCGGCAGCGATGAGTCTGAGGATTTCAACGCCAAGATTTTGTTGATGGAGCAGGGTATTCTGGAGTCGAGGAAGAACTACAACGACATTACTGTGTTGCTAAGCACCATGGATGAGTTTCGCAGCGGCAACCCGGAGGGCATGTTGGCAGCGGTGGCACTGTGCCGAATTTTCGTGCGATTGCTCGCACAGGGGGCTCTCATCTCCAAGAAGAGCCTTTCTGAGAAGGACTTGGTAGTTGTTGGCTGGCTCAAGGAGCAATTTGGCGAGTACAAAGCCAAACTACTCACCATTCTCGGCGATGAGGACTTGGCACCCACTGCCTTGACGCTGTGCATGAGGACCCTCAAGGCCGAGGGGGAGTTCCTCTACGACAAGGACGAGTACACCTTTCCCAGAGCCTTTATCCGGGATATTGTTTCAGCCGTATTTCTTGCCGACAACGAGGACGTTGTGACTGCTTACGTCGAGGAGTATGCGGAGCAGTACGACGACATCCGATATTACACCTTCAACTCCATCAAGTGAGTAGTCTTATCAAATGTTTCTCTAGATCCAAATCTAACCATGAACCAGGTACGCAGTGGAAAGTCTGTCTGAGAACAAGGTGCCAGGCGGCTTATTCGACCGGGTCTTCTCTCTGCTATCTGCCTTGGACGGCGTGCCCGTGTCTGCGGAAGAGCTTCAGGATTTCTACGTTCCGCGCCCCAAGAAGAAGACGCATTCCCTCCGCAACGTCAACCAGCACAAGAAGCAGGGCCAGGACGCCTGGCTCGCCTTGATGACCATTGTCGACGGAAAGGAGCAGCGAAAGCAACTTCTCGACATCGTCACTACAGTTATTGCGCCGTGGTTCATCAAGCCCGAGTTGCTCTCCGACTTCCTGACAAACTCATACGACGCTGGTGGCTCGATGTCCCTGCTGGCACTCTCGGGTGTCTTCTACCTGATGCAGGAGCGCAACCTGGATTATCCGTCCTTCTACTCCAAACTCTACTCGCTGCTTGACCGCGACATTCTTCACTCCAAGCATCGGTCCCGTTTCTTCCGTCTTTTGGATACGTTCCTCGGATCAACCCATCTTCCCGCCGCGCTCGTCGCCAGTTTCATCAAACGGCTTTCTCGGCTGGCATTGAATGCGCCCCCTGGCGCCATCGTCTTTGTGACCCCCTGGATCTACAACCTCCTCAAGCGCCACCCATCTTGCACGTTTATGATCCACCGAGAGACCCGAGACCCCGAAATCAGGAAGCACATCAACGAGCACGGTGCCGAGGACCCGTTCTTACCAGAGGAGTCAGACCCCATGGAGACACAAGCCATTGAGAGCTGCCTCTGGGAGCTTGTGCAGCTTCAATCTCATTACCATCCCAACGTCGCCACCATCTCGAAGATCATCTCTGAGCAGTTCACAAAGGTTTCCTACAACATCGAAGACTTCCTCGATCACTCATATGCCACTGTACGTATACCCATCTGGTTTTATTATGACTTTACTAACAGGTTGACTAGCTCCTTGAGGCAGAAGTATTAAAGGATGTTAAGAAAGCTCCTGTGGTTGAGTTCCATATTCCCAAGAGGGTGTTCATGTCGCATGATGAGGGTGAGCCCGAGCAAGACAGTCTCTTGGTCAAGCTATGGGATTTCGGGGGAGCTTATCAGGAAACCGAGGTGGCCTGAAACTGTACTACGAGGGTGGTAAAGGGGAATGGATCAATAACAGAGGGCATGATATACCCAGACAGGTGTGTAAATCCGAAAGGAGGCCACCAGGATGCGGTGGAAGGTGGTCAGATAGACTCACATAATCGATCAGCGAAAAGCAGATGCGTGTAGAAAGGCGTTTGTCTCTTTCACGGAACTCATGAAATAGCAGTTAGGAAAATCATGAAGCTTTAGGACCTAGCTTATGGAGGCTTGAGGACCAAATATGCATATTGCATGTATGTATGTGTAGTGAGGTTCGGTGGAACTCCCACTCGTAACCGCAAAAATGAAGGCAATCAAAGGTAAAAAGGAACATGAGCCGACGCAGGCCTGATTCGAACAGACGCCTCCGAAGAGATATGATTTCTAGTCATACGCATTAGACCACTCTGCCACTGCGCCTTTTAGGCTAGTTGGTATTGAAAGTTCCCTTATCGGATTATAATACCCTGAGCAACACCTCACGAGCACTATTTTGCGCGGTGATGTGGTCAGTGGACCCACGTCATGCGGGCTTCCAGGCGCTTTGGAGTTAGCATGAAATGCAATCAAGTGTCGCGTGCCAACATTCCTTCCTTATTCATGCGCGACACGCTGAGGAGAATGATGGGTCGTCCGGTGTCGGAAATGTGGCAGCATTTGGTTTGCGATCAAATATTCATCTTGTAAGTGCCTCTTGCGCACGGAGGTTCAAGGGACGGAACGAAACCTCCACTCTCTTGCCTGCCCGTGCGACCCAGGCATCTCGCACCCCTGTGAGATAGTGCGTACAAGTCCCTGGATGGGACGGTTCGGGGCTATTCCGTGCTGTAACTTGCCGTAACCTGGTGCAGTCTTAGCGGCAACCTACGATTGTAGCGGGGCGGGGCCAGTTCCGTCCAATACGTCGCATTGCCACCAACTGGCCGCCAACAGAGAGCTGACATCATCACTACGAGGAACCTAGCTCACCAGCCAGTCAGTCCAGAACTAGCAATTGACTCCCACACCACCAAAGTCGGAACCATCTTGCCTCTTCTCATCCTCACCTCGGTCCAGGGCTCTCTCCAAGCGTTTCGAAGCAGCCCCTGGGCAGCTGCCAAAATGTCCAGCAACCGGTTCGATACGCTGGTCAACACGCCCAAGCCCGCCTCCCCAGCTCCAAACCTCCCAGTCGCCTCGGCATCCAATTCCACGCCGACTGAACGCCCCAAGCCCAAGAAGAGGAAGGGCCATCGCGGCGGCAAGAAGAAGCGCTCACGAAGGAAGAGCTTTGCCGCTCTAGATGAGGACGATGGACACGATGAATCGCAGCAAGAGGCTGGAGAGGGGTTCTACAAGATGCCCGCCGCCAACTTGAGCGGCACGAGCATTGATAGCGAGGCCTTGTTAGATCACAGGTGCGCTTCGAATGCCGCCAGTCATTGGGATGCACTAAATTTGCTAATCGGTTTGCAGAGATCATCAACCGTTGCGTGTCAGACGTGCCTCGACCGCTCCAGGCCCTCCTTCGCCCTACGTACCAAGCTTCACCGGCCAAAGTAGCAACCGACTACGAACCATGCCGGAAACACACGGCGTAGATGATCAAAGCGAGCCCATCAGATGGGACGAAACGGCACCCCTCCTTGGCGAATCAAAAACCCGAGGGTCACATGTAGGCCTATCCAGCTACGGTGCAAACGACGCGAGATCGAGTCGGCCCCGAAGCCGTGGAGTCTCTCCCAAGTCTTCCACGACGAGGCTAGGGACATCAACCAGCGCAAAGGATCGATACGATGTAAACCATCCTCCCTCCATGCCTGGATCCCCGACATTCGGTGCCAGCGATCGCATCGAGATGAGCTTCGGGGACGTCATGATCCGAGACGAGATCAGTCTACGTAACGAATCTCCACGGCACTCACTCGCAGATATCGATGACATGGGGGGACCTCTAAGAGACATGGGAGGCCCTCTAAGAGACACCCCTGGGCTGAGCAGGAGGGCGGCGAACGAGGCCGAGCAGGACGTATGTTTTCCCGGACCAGGCATGTCTGAAATGGGCGACGACGACAACCAGTCCAGATCCCAGGAACCTCGCCGCTTTCGAACACGACGCCGTCGAGGTCAGTGGCCCGACCTGTCGTTCCTGGAAGAGTGGAGTCACATGGAAAAGGAAGGCAGAAGTGATGAACGCCGTGTCAAGAGGATCACGGAGCCACAGCTCATCAACGGTCGACTCCGCCCTGTCCGGAAAGGTTGGTATCAGACGGACGTTGAGTCGCCATACAGGTTCACCTACTTCAACGAGGAATTTCCGAGCACCATCCACAGCCAGAGCATTTCCGAACTCGTCCAGCCTGGCGGCGGATTCCGAGAGCTGTTCATACCAGATCCCGTGGTCCTTTCATCCGACGAAGAGACCGATGACGACGATGACCCTCTTGCTGTACCTGTTAAACCCCATCAACCCAATGGCGGTTTGGAGCCGGAATCTAAAGCATCCACTCGCCAACCGTCTCTTTCAGCTACTCGCGACAACATCGAGGTTCGACCGGAAATGTCATTATCGCCTTCAAGGGATCCACTGGCCCATGTAGCCTCGAGGAGTGACTCGGGACGCGCCACTCCTTCTGGTCAAAAGTCATCAGACGACAGTACGAAGCCTACTCAAGCGACATTCGTTGAAAGTAAGGAGAAAATTACAAGATATGGCGACCGACCTGTCTGGTGGCTTGATGTTCTCTGCCCGACGGAGCCTGAGATGAAGGCCATCTCCAAAGCTTTTGGCATCCATCCTCTTACCGCAGAAGACATCATGTTGCAGGAGGCCCGGGAGAAGGTTGAACTCTTCCGCCACTACTACTTTGTCAACTACCGGTCCTTCGACCAGGACAACAATAGCGAAAACTTCCTGGAGCCAGTCGACATGTATGTCGTCGTTTTCCGAGAGGGCGTCCTTAGCTTCCACTTCTCCATGACACCACATCCAGCAAATGTCCGCCGCCGGATCCGCCAATTACGGGACTACCTTATCCTGTCATCCGACTGGATCTCCTATGCCATTATTGATGACATCACGGACGTTTTCCAGCCATTGATCCAAAACATCGAAGACGAAGTAGACGAGATTGATGATGTCATCCTAAAACTGCACTCTTCTGCGGAGAAGCGCTTGAAAATTGACCTAACCAGTTCGAAGACTGACGACGCCGTCACGGTTTCAGACCCTGGTAGCGACATGCTTCGGCGAGTCGGTGATTGCAGGAAGAGAGTGATGAGCCTGTACCGATTGCTGGGCAACAAGGCAGATGTCATCAAAGGCTTTGCCAAGCGTTGTAATGAACGATGGGATGTTGCGCCACGATCTGAGATTGGCCTGTATCTTGGTGATATCCAAGATCACATCATCACCATGACTTCCAATCTCGGTCACTATGAGAAGTAAGTCTTGTGGCCCCCAATATTCCCTCCACTTGGATTGGTCGGTTCTAATAATTACAGGATATTGGCTCGATCTCACGGCAACTATCTCGCCCAAATCAACATTCGCATGAACGAACGCCAGGAACAAACAGCCGACGTTCTTGGCAAGCTCACTGTCTTGGGTACCATTGTCCTACCCATGAACATTATCACCGGTCTCTGGGGCATGAACGTCTGGGTGCCAGGTCAGGAGTATGAAGGTGATCTAGTGTGGTTCTTCTGGATCACAGCAGGTCTGATCGCCTTCGGTCTGGCATGCTTCTTGATTGCGAAGAGAGTATACAATATTGTTTAGACCGTCTTCGATGTTGGGAAAATGCGGGCCAACAGAACAACCTTTGGAAACACGTGGTACCTTATCAGGGGAAGCAAGGCTAGTGTCTTGGGAGGCGTTTTGTTTCCTAGTTAGACTGGGCCTAAAATCTTTCGCAGGGTTTTTATATCCACGCTCTTTTCTTCTTTTATTTTTGTACGAGGGTCTTTCGGTCAAGGGATAACAAAGGGGGCAATCCATCAAAATGAATATCCAGCGCTGATAGACGAGGTCTAGGGATATGTTGGAATATGTTAAATTGGGTCGATAAACTCTGGTACATAAAACGACGCCAATATATAATTAGGTGTTAGCCGTGGCACTCAGTTGTGTGTTCCACTGTTTTTTTTCTCTTCGTTGCTTCTCTCTAACGATATTGATAACGACTCCTAAATTTACAAAGAAAGTCATTATATGTCATGCATTGGTTATTGGCTTTAAGCTTTTCTTGACTTGTGGAGTTGAGAGTTGTGGTGTTGAGTCTAAATGTGAAAGTTTGTAAGCTGTAACATAAAATAAAGTAAAGTAATGAATAGATGAATGCGAGAGGTATTAGTATAAGAAAAAAAACCACACGTGCTGTGAGTCAACTAGTTTGTTCAAACAGACAACATTATTACTAGAAATCACCAGAGCTAAAGATCGAGGCAACATAAGTGGGGGGCGCTACCATCAAAATAATATACCCTACACTGATTTTCAAACCAACAAAACTACGCTGTCCTACGACGACGGCGATCACCGGGCCGGGACATCATGGGTCAAATGATATTGTCATCAAAGTACATTGGAGCCGTGGGTATCTAATTCCAAGTCCATTTTATCTCCGAGTTGCCCTCCATGTATCCCCAACGACACCCGCGCACTTGTACAATGCAAAACAAAAATTCGGCCATTTCCGCAAAGTAGGCACCCTACCTCGCCGAGGACGAGCTCTCGTTATTGTAGAGCATGCGGCCATAAACCTGTTTTATCCGGAGGAATGGGAACCTCGCTCGTGGCTTGTTCCAGATTGAAATCAACTCGCGCCATAACGCCAAAATAATGTTGCTCGACGACGCCGACCAAGAGAGAGCGCTGGGCTGCAGAGAGCGCTGGGCTGTAGAGAGCGCTGCTATCTCCCATTTTAAGCACGGCGCCGATGAAGTATGATCTGGTTTGTATATGATCATCGTCGCTGACCAGAAAATGTAGCTCGGAGGGCTAGAATCTGTTGCCGCTCAGCCTCCGGTAGCATATCGATCTGGGCCTGAGGGAGCTCCATAACCGCCCTCATGAGAGCATCGGGGTCCTGGCCAGCGGGGGCGGGAGCAGGAGCCGCCGCGGGAGCACCATATGCCTGCGGCGGCGCCTGGTACGGCATGGCGGCGACAGGAGGAGTGTTACTCGCACCAGGGTAGCCGGGCATCGGAGCGGACGGGTAGCCAACGGGAGGGGCTTGCGCGGGCGGGGGGGCACCTGGCTCGACGACAGACTGGAT
>JABSTB010000066.1:0-17966 GCA_013756995.1 Neonectria neomacrospora
GACATCAACGCAGCAAAGAAGGCCGGGTTGACAAAGGCACCGCCGGGCTGGCCTGCTCAAGGCCAACAGGCCGCGCCCGGCGGTGCCTTTGTCAACCCGGCCTTCTTTGCTGCGTTGATGTCTCAGATGCAGGCCCAGAACGGCCAGTCGCCGTGGACACCGCCTCAGCCTCCCAACGGCCAGGGCCAGTAAACTAACTTGAATGAGCGTTTGGGCCAAGGGTTAAAAGCATTGTTTATTTGGGGACTGTATCTGTAGACGGCGCTGGGGATAACGAGTATTCATAATTATAGAGACAAAGAATAGTGTATTCAAAGTCGGATCAGACTTGGACGAAATGATACCCAATCTATCGAGAAATGCGTCCACCGCTGTTGGGACAACGCTGTGGTAGGGAAGAGAGGCATACCCCATCCCTCTGTTCAACGCCAAACTGTTCATGATGCCTACTTCATCCCAGTCGTAGAATCAAGAAATATCACATAGACGGATTTATAGGTTAAAGGGCATGCCTTCTAGGTAATTCTTAGCAACATCGTGTACAAAAACAGCAGTAGCATATCCAATTTATCAAATCCATTCTACCAAACTCGTTCGCCTTCAACCAGCAAGCAACCAGATCATATCACGCAGTCAATCATCAATGCCTGCCTACAGGTCACTCCACGCGTCCTTGGACTCATCATCGAACTCGTAGAAGCCGAGCTCATAAACGAGGCCAAGGGTCATGCGAGCGTGCTCAAGCATGTGGTCGAAGGAGAGGTACTTAATCTTGTCGTCGGTGGTGTGGATGTGAGGGTCGGAGAACTCAAAGGCAGACTCGATGACGAAGGCGGAAGGGTAGCCAGCCTTGGAGGCAGAGGCGTGGTCGGAGCAGGCGTAGCCACACTTGGTCTCAACCCAAGGGATGTTGCAGTACTACACGAGTTAGTTTGTCAGACCGACTATCGAGGCTAGGGGGACGAACCTCCTCAACAACGGTCTTGATGAACGCAGTCAAGCCGGGATCAACGAAGTCGGTGATGACGCCGACGCTCTCAGGCTCGCCAGCATCAAGGGTCTTCTGGATGAACCCAGTCATGTCCTGCTGAAGCATCGCCTTGACGTCCCGGTTTGTAGACTCGTAGGACTGGAAAATGGCCTGCGACCCGAGCAGACCGCCCTCCTCGGCACTGTGAATTATTCAGAGGTAAGTTTACATCCTTTCTTGACGATGATATCAGGGACCATTACCTATACCAGTGGAACTCAATGGTGTTAGGCGCGTTGCCTTCAATGACATCCTTAGAGTTGAGGAGCGCACGGAACACCTCCAAGGTGGTCACGGAACCGCTTCCATCGTCGTCAGCGCCGGGGGCAGCGAGGATGGAGGGCAGGAAGAGGTTGATGGAGTCCTGGTGAGCACCAATGATAACAGTCTTGTTGGACTGGCCAGGAATGGTGGCGATGACAGAGTGCTGCTGCCAAGTATGAGGGAAGCTCTCGGCGAAGACAGTGCTATCAGCACCAGCCTCCTTGATGATAGCGTTGACCTTCTCAAGGACCCAGTCGGAGGACTGCAGGCCGTACTCGGACTTGTAATATCGGGTGTGGAAGCTGGTCAGCTTCTCGAGGTTGACCTTCATGTTGGCTTTGTCGAGGTTCTTGAAAAGAGGAGTGACCTCATCCTGCTTGGTGCACTTCTTGGGGAAAGTGACGGTGGCTCGGGTCTTGGCGGTAGCGCCGAGAGCCTGGGTGTCGGTGATGTCCATGAAGCGCTGGCCATTCTGTACGGCAGAAAGCGTTAGTAGGCAGTCAGTAAACAGAAGTCAGGAAGACATACACGACGCAGCTCCCACTTCTCATCCTCGGTGACCCATTGCGTCTTGCCGGGGGCGGTCTCAATCAGGTAGGTCTGCTCGGGGTGGAGGATGACGTTATTGGCCTCGGCCGTCTCGAGGAAGCGGGCCGAGATGGCGGGGACGCAGGCCGCTAGGAGAGAAGCTTGCGAGAACTTCATGGTGGGTGGTAGCGTCGGGCTGGTGGTCTTTAGGGGAGGTAATTGAACTCGAGATATTGGCGGGTGTGATGAGGAAACAGGCAGACGGAGATGTTGTTGTTCGTGTTGATGTAGGTTGCAAGGTAGAAGCGCTGATCGGAGAGAGCTTAGGCCGGCTGTCGCAAGGTACCATTAGCTCACCTACCGCTTTGGGACCAGTCGGCTCAGCAGTCTTGTGACTGGTTTGCTGATGACGCACCAAACCGACTCTAGCCTAAATTGGGATAGTGGCGTAGGCCCATGGTGCCTAGAGTGGATTGCGGGGAGACACCCAACACACCTCACTGTAAACATGCATGCTGATGAGCGTGATTAACCTGGAAGGCACAACACATCTATTCATTCACGATGGATGGATAGACATTAACGTAGACCTACTTGTATGTTTGATTGACAATAATTATTTGTATTACTCGCTTCGGGAAATGACTTTTTCAACACTCACTATTACCCTTTACTTCCACCGCAGACACCTAGTTAAGTGCTCCATCGTCAACTGTCAGCTTAGACGGGCGGTGTTGAGTCCAACTGTTTAAGACGCCGTCCGGGAGCCAACTTCAGAACGCAAACACTCTCATGGCGCCTGTTCCCATTCTAGCATCAGACGGATCAGGTTCAACTCAATAATTCCTCATAGCACCACACTATCCTCGGCCCGGTTAGCTTTCTACCTAGTACGTAGAACGACGTTCGTGAATCATCACCGAGCCAGAATGTGCTCTCCAATCAAGACAAAGGCAAGGACTATTCATCTTTGTACCTACACCAATAACAAGCCCTTTTCTTCCCAACTAGTTTTCTTTGTCCTAGCCATTGTCAGTAGCTGCAGATGTGTTCAACACAACGGTCCACCTTTGTTTGCATTGTCACTTGTTCAGTCTTTGTCAAACACATAAA
Source organism: Neonectria neomacrospora (assembly GCA_013756995.1). Classification (NCBI taxonomy): domain Eukaryota; kingdom Fungi; phylum Ascomycota; class Sordariomycetes; order Hypocreales; family Nectriaceae; genus Neonectria; species Neonectria neomacrospora. The sequence goes on from JABSTB010000066.1 coordinate 2,936, forward strand.
CACCCGATTGTGAAAATCAGGATGCCCTTTCAGAGTATCTGTAAAGTCCCAGTTTGAAGAATATATATGTCTTCTCCCCTGCCATTCACCGTGACGGTCTTCTTCAAATGATGCAACCCGCTACCCATCACAACTCATCCCTTCTCTCATTCCTAACCATTTTCTCCTGCTCGATTCAACACATCTCTTCGATATGTCTCAAGCAAGAAAATCCAAGAAGATGACGCCAACCCAACCGATCAGGCAAACTCGAACCCGATCAAAACTCCATAATGCTCCCCCTCTGATGAAAGGTCTTGACGACCGAGGCCAGCCTATCGATGCTCTGACCAAAGATCCTGAGAACATCACTTACGTCGAGGTGCTCCAGAAAGTGCAAGAGGACGGGGACTTCAGTGCTAAGAGTACCAAAAGTCACGAATCCGAACTCCGACGCGATCGTAGCGTCTTCGACGATCCAAGCCTTGCAGGTAGGGCGGGTATCGGAGGCTGGGCGGACTGGAGTGAATATACCGAAGAAGAGGCATCGATTTACGAGGCGTCGGGTTATACCTTTGATCCTACCAAGAACAAGGCGGAGTCCAACTCCAGCAGTAGCTCAAGCGACAGCGCCAACGGTAAACGCTCTCCCAGTCATATCTCCTCTGGTCCTACCGCTCCTACTTTTGCCGCTTCTACCTCTGCCGCTCCCAGCCCTGCTAGGAACAGAGCGGAGTCATGTTCTAGCAGTGGCTCAAGCGATATCCCAAACGGCAAGGGATCTCCCCGCCAATCTGGCTCCGCATCTCCAGTCCATCAAGTCAAGGAAGACATCCCCATATCCCCATCCTTCGTTCTTTTCCCTTTGTCGTCAGGGAAGGTCGTTACCAGCAATCCTTCCAGCCCAGAGAGCTCAAGCGATCAGGTGCGCAAGAGGAAGCGGTCCGATGACGACGAGGACTCTGTCCCAGAAGCCAAGAAGCGTTGTCCCTCAGAAAGCGACTCTTCCAGTCCCATCTCTCCAGTCAACCATGTCAAGGAAGACGATGTACTTGTCCTCGCTTCAACACCGAGGCTGAGCTTTACCAGCAGTCCATCCAGCTCGGAGAGCTCCAACGTTCAGGTTCGCGAGTCTGACAACGACGACAAGAACGAGGATGACGACTCTGCCCCAGTCGCCAAAAAGCGCAGTTCCTCGACTTCCCGAGACCTGACCCCCGGCAGTGAGGAGACGAAACTAGAGCCGTTCACGGCCCAGATCCCTGGTCTTTCATTCCTCAACAAGAACAATGATTATGATGAACGCCCCCAACCGTAAGTCCCAGCCCTCATCTAATGCATTGCAAGCTGAGACATGGTAGTGAGATGCCCGGCTTGTACGGATCAGCTTTGAGGCCGCGCCTCCACTATGACTGGTACGAGCAGTACCACAATCTCGGTCTGGACTGCGCCATTGTCCACGGGTGTCGTCGCGGGCCCTACTGCCATGAATGCCACGCCAAGTGGCACAGGGATTGGGCTCGGTATTTCCGAGTGCAAGAGGAGATTGAAATTGCCTTAGAAAATCCTGAGACATACCAAGACGCACACGGTAACGAAATTGAGATGTCGTCGAATGGGTTACTCCGGCAGATCATCAACGCTATTCCGAGTCCCCCAAAAGGTGGGAAGGTGAGGATACACCCTGCCCGGATGGCGAAGGAAAGACTTCTTGAGCAGCAGCGTGAATAGATTTGTTGGAATTGGCCTTGAGACTGGTTCTTTCGAGCTTTTGCTATCGGTTGTTAGATTATAAGACGCTTTCCATAGAGGGCGGGAAGGACTTCAACTTACCCATAACATTATCCATCTAAACCCTCTCTTTCAACGACGTGAATGGTTATTCTTGTCGTGTGTCCAGCAAGTTCGGAAATACGCCTGCGCTGCCGAGCTTCCTCTCACAGGCCCATTTCTTCGTCGCTCTCTCCGTCGTCGGCACCATCTTCTCCATTGGCTTCCTCCTCGCGGCGAGTGACTTCAGTGCTTGCTCCTATCTTCCTCAGACCCTCGATGACGCCAATGACAAATCCTCTACTTTCGGCGAGCTCCATTGCACCAACGCCCCGCAACGTCATGACACTGTCCACACCATTCTGCAGCTCGGCTGTGCTCAATCGCATCTTAGCTGCCCTCACCTCCTGCAGATCACGAAGCAGCGATCTAACCTCAGAGGAGGCAGGAATGTCGTCGCTCGCATGCGCAAGCAGCATTTCTGCAACTTCGAACCAGTGGTATGGGAGGGAGCCTGACGGCGCGTTTGCGGTGCAGGAGGGCAAGAATGGCGCCGACAGCACAACCTCGCCATTCGAGAACGAATTCAGCCTTCGCGCGTTTCCTAGGCCATCGCCTCGTGCTGGCGGCGGCGGCGGCGGGGCCCAGTGACTGGGGTCGATGGTGGTCTCGTGGAAGATGACGTCGCGAAGGGAGGCGGGGTGTAGCCACGGCGGCGGTACGATATTGGCTCTGCGCTGTTTCTTGAGGAGCATTGCAAGCCATAGAGGCAAATCACTTCGATACGGCGGGCGGAGCGTCGGTGTAGAGCCCTGTCCGGCGTGTTAGAAGGCATGCGGAGGAAGCTGGCACGACGCGCTGGGACGCGCTCACAGAGAGAAGATCAATGCTCTCGAGTCGTTGTCGGGGCACGACAGTGACGAGTTCCATTTCGCACAGGAAGGAGACCTCCGATGGGGTCATCCCCGTGGGGAGCGGCAATGCCATTGCGGTGGTTTGGGGAGTTGATGCCTTGAGGTCGAGGTCCAAGGTTGAGGGAGGATTTTGCGATACTGGAGCCCCAGGCATGTGCCCCCTCTCCGCTGAGTGGACTTAGCCATGACCTCAACCCCGCCAAAGGTGCAAGTTGTAGGACCAGGAAGCCCCACGTCTCATACTGTCGTTTCTGTAAACCAAAACTAGACTTGGCCTCTGTTTCGCTTTATACTCTAGTTTCAATCAAGATTGCACCTGTTGTTTTTTCTTTCACCATGACCACGATTCAATCGAAAGCTTCGGTTCTCGGATTGCCATTTTCATACGCACGAACTCATCGGAGGCCACTAATGCATCACAGCTACTCGGAAAACCACGACCTCAGAGCGGTTTACCGAGTACCTGTATGAGTATGAATCCTGCCATATTTAGTTCAAGCTTAGTCAAAGAAAATATACACATGACATACATCGTCATTCTCGATCTGAGACGTCGTTGCACGGATGAACTCACTCACTCGCGCGTCCAGGGTAGTTTCGTGGGCAAAAGGTGGGGGCGGGGGCACTCGTCATATGAAGGGCGGGAAAGGCGCCGGACTTCGACAACGGGTTTCCACGGCTGGCTTTGGGCTTCGGAGAGCCTAGTGAATCGTGGAAGTGACTAAAAGCTATAGATAATCACCTGCATTGCCAATACTAACTCTCAACTTTGACCCTACTCATCTCCTCTCAACTCTTCCCTAACCCTCGTCATCATGGCTTCTTACGAGAACCTCCCCTCGGTCTCCTCCCCCTCCATCATCCTTACAAACCCCACTGAGTCTGAACGGCGTCTCATCTGGCAAGCTACCCACCCGCAATGGGGTGGCGCCCTTACCATCGACGACTATGTCGACCGCGAGGCGTGTCTTCTCGACTCTCCCCTCTCTCGCAATGGCGGCCTGACGGCTTGGATGCTTACAGACGGGAGCCTGGCTCCCGATAGCCGCCCTATCCTCTCCAGCTTCGAGAGCTACAAGAAAAGGGCAATCGTCGCTGGTAAGGATGGCGTCGTGAAAGAGGTCACTGCCTATGGTGTTGCGAGTGTTTTCACCTTTACTCAGTGTCGGGGTAAAGGGTACGCGCGCAAGATGATGGCGCTCTTTGCACAGGGGCTACGTGCCGCGCAAGACAAGAAAGATGGAGATGCAGCCTTCTCCGTTCTCTGGTCAGATATTGGCAAGGACTTCTACAACTCTATCGGATGGAAGCCCTTCCAGAGCACCTATCTCGAGTTCCCGACCACCAAGACCTCAATCGCCCCGGACGGTGACCTCAAGCTCATCAGCTTCGAGGATCTCCCCTCCCTGGCTGCCCTGGACGAGCAACTCCTGCGCAACAAGATTTCCAGCCCCACCTCCAAAACACGCGTTGCCGTTCTCCCCGACCTTGATACTCTACAATGGCACCTCGTCCGCGAAGATTTCATGTGCAAATACATCCTGTCGCGCACGCCGGCTATCCGCGGCGCCATTTACACGCCATTGGGCGCACCGAATTCTCGAGTCTGGGCTATTTGGGCCCGTGCCTTCTATGGCGGCATCGCCAAGCCGGAAAAGAACACTCTGTACTTCCTGCGCCTCGTGATCGAGAATGAGGATGTCTCAGATGAGGAGCTAGCAAAGGGCCTTAAGGCCATTGTGAGCGTGGCTCAGAAGGAGGCCCCAGAGTGGTTGTGCACCAAGGCCGAAATTTGGAACCCGAGCGATCGAGTGAAGGAAGTGGCAGCGGGGATTGATGAACTAGGGGCTAAGTTCAAGGTTAGAGACAACGACAACCTTGCCAGCTTGCAGTGGTTTGGCGATGGTTCTGTTGACGAGGTCGACTGGGTTGCTAGTGAAAAGTACGCATGGTGTTAGAGCCGTACGCCTAGACTTACGTAGAAGATGGGAATATTAGGTAGATATAGACCATGAAGTGTTTTGTTTATCTTTTAACTTCAATCTATTGTCCTTTAACTTCCTGCCCAGATATCACCCACCAACCTCATTCCCTTTTCATAGTCACATCAGGCCGTAATCAATCACATCGGAGTATCTTAAACATGCCAGGCCAACTCCTCTCGCTTCTCGCCTTAAAACACCCTTCACATCCCTTAGTAGCTACGTCCAAACATTGTCCACTTGTCCGCGTTGCGCTCGCATTCGGGGTTGAGACACTTGGTCTCACCGGAGACAATGCCCTCAGGCTGCTCGAAGGGAATGCAAAGACTCTTCATGCCCATGGTGGCGGCCTTCTGGCTCTCCGGAACATCGGGCTGATCGTCGGTGCGGGTGGTCAACTCCTTGATGCGGTCCTCACACTTGCAGTCTCCGCAGAAGGGGATGAGCACCACGTTCTTGTTGTCAAGGGCGGGGAGAACTTCATCCCAGTTGGTGATCTTGATGCGGTGTTCGCGGAAGGAGATCTCGGCCTTGGTATACATATCCTTCTGAATCGTCTCGAGAAGCTCGGGAATCTTGGTCGCAATATCCGCCAAGGGAATGACTCCCTTTTCACCAGTGTCACGTCGAGCAAAGCTGACAACCTCCTTGGCCGCATCCTTGGGGCCGAACTCAAGTCGTAGAGGCACGCCCCTGAGCTCCCAGTCGTTAAACTTCCAGGCGGGGGTGTAGCCCTCTCGCCAGTCCGACTCAGTACGGACGCCGGCCTTCTTGAGCGTGGCTCGAATCTCAGCGACCTGATCCTCATGCTTCCTGCGGTCCTCAGGGGTGGTGTTCTTGTTGATGCCGACAGGGACGATGACAGTCTGGATCTTGGCAACACGGGGAGGCAGCACTAAACCCTTATCGTCACCATGAATCATGACCATGACACCAATGACACGGGTCGAGAGACCCCAAGAGTTCTGCCAGACGTGGATGTGAGAGCCCTGTTTAGCAGGGTCCTCGACAGTGATGTCGAACATCTTGCTGAAGTTCTGGCCGAGGGCGTGAGAGGTGGCGCCTTGGATACCACGGCCGTTGGATGGAATGTATCCCTCAACAGTGGTAGTGTAGTATCCTCCGGCAAACTTCTCATTCTCCGTCTTCCGGCCGCGAACCACGGGGACAGCGAGCAGCTGCTCGTAGACACCAGCATAGAGCTCGAGAATCTCCAGCACCTCCTTACCCGCGAGCTCCTCAGTCAAGTGAGCAGTGTGACCCTCCTGCCAGAGGAACTCTCGGGTTCGGAGGAAAGGAGTCGTCTGCTTGGCCTCCCAGCGCACAACGGAGTTCCACTGGTTGAGGCGGAAGGGAAGATCTCGGTGGCTGCGGATCCACTTGCTGTAGTAGGGGTACATGACGGCTTCGGAGGTGGGACGGACTGCAACAGGAACCTCGAGGTCTTTGTCACCGCTGTGCAGATGTTAGCAAGGGTTATTTTGAAACAGGTAGGGGGGGGGGGGGGCAATTACGCCTTGGTCACCCAAGCGAGCTCGGGAGCAAAGCCTTCGACGTGGTCCTTCTCCTTCTCGAGAGACTTGGCAGACAGGAACATGGGGAAGTTGGCCTCCTCTACGCCCATCTCCTCAATGTTGGCCTGGAACCATTTGCGAATCTCGTTCCAGATGTGCATGGAAATGGGACGAAGGATAAAAAAGCCCGAGATTTCTGTGTAGTACTCGACCATCTCGGCCTTGAGCACGACCTCCTGGTACCATTGTGGGAAGTTTTCGGCCTTGGAGACAGTAATACCAATGATGTCGTCGGTCTTCTTGCCACCGACAACGGGAAGGCTGGCCTGCTTGGCGGCCTTAGCAGCCTTCTCGGCGGCGTGTCGGGCCTGCTTCTCGGCCTTCTTCAAGGCACTCTTGGAAGGCTCAGCGGGGGCGCCCTCGGACATTGTAATAGAATCTCGAATGGGTTTTGGCTAAAGAAGAGGCAGGGTGATAAGGAAAGCAGGCCTGAGCGGGAGCCTGAAGAGCTTTTCGGTCGTAGTTGTCAGAGATCGTGAAAAAGAAAAGGGAAGAAAGGGAGATATCTGGTGGAGGGGGAGGGGCAGAGGAGGTTGTGAGTCGACGCGACCTCAAGTCGGCAAGTGACTGCGCTGTGCGGCTGTGTGCCCCGCAGTCTAGAGGGGGTGCGTAGTGGGAAGGAGGGGCACGCCGCACCTGCCACAGCCGCCAAAATCCAGGCCCAATCTTGACGCCTGGCCAATGGAGGGGCAAGCAGTCCAGGGGAAGGAGCCCTGTCACAAGTCGGTACGTACCGTACTCCCAGGGCTCTCGGGCACTGCAGGCTCTGGCCGGTAGGTGTGGCCCGTGCCTTGCTTTCCCACACCAGCTTGCTCCTCTCAGAGGAGAAAGCCCCCAAGAAACAGCCCAAGAAGAGGCCCCGGCGCCGGAACAATGCACCCCTCCGGCAAAAAAGTCGAGGGGCACCAACCACACCCGCAAAGGAGCTTCACAGCTTCTAGAGCCAGGCAGAATTTCCTGACGCTTCGCTATCCCGCTCCGCACTCTCCACGTTGACGAAGCCGCCATCCCCCGTCAACGCCCCGAATAGCTGCAACCATGGCCTCCATGTTCGAGCAGCCCCGAAACGGCACCCTTTTCTTGGGTGGCCAGAAGATCTCTGGTTCAGATATCCGAGATCAGAATGGTACGTCCAACCTGTGTTAGGGGGCAATGTGGGGGAGTCCATGATGGCGGCGGTGATGAATATACCTGATGCTGGACACACATGCTGACCTATTCGTGCCTCAGTCGCCGCTACCCAGGCCATCGCAAACGTCGTCAAGAGTTCGTTCGGCCCCAGCGGCCTCGACAAGATGATGGTGGACGATATTGGTGTAGGCCGTCCAACTCCCCCGACACCGTAACGTCTCCCCTTCTCACACACCCAACTTAGGATGTCACCGTCACCAACGATGGCGCCACGATTCTCAGTCTCCTCGATGTCGAGCACCCCGCCGGCAAGATTCTCGTCGACCTAGCCCATCAGCAGGACAAGGAAGTCGGTGACGGCACCACCTCCGTCGTTCTCATCGCCGCCGAGCTGTTGCGACGAGGCAACGAGTTGATGAGGAACCGAATACACCCAACCACCATTATTACTGGCTACCGACTTGCCCTCCGAGAAGCTGTCAAGTACCTCAACGAGAACGTTAGCATCAATGTGGAACAACTCGGCCGAGAGTCCCTCATCAACATTGCCAAGACCTCCATGTCTAGCAAGATTATTGGAGCTGACTCTGACTTCTTCGCCGACATGGTCGTCGATGCCATGCAGGCTGTTAAGTCTACCAACAACCGAAACGAGGTAAAATACCCTGTCAAGGCCGTCAACATCCTCAAGGCCCATGGAAAGAGTGTCCTGGAGTCTGTCTTGGTCAAGGGTTACGCCTTGAACTGCACCGTTGCCTCCCAGGCGATGCCCACTCGGATCCTGGATGCCAAGATCGCCGTTCTAGACATGAACCTGTCAAAGGAGCGCATGAAGTTGGGTGTTCAGATCACCGTCGATGACCCCCAACAGCTCGAGCAGATCCGAGCACGTGAGTCTGGCATGGTCCTCGACCGTGTCGAGATGATCCTCAAGGCGGGTGCCAACGTTATTCTCACCACTAAGGGTATCGATGATCTGGTACTGAAGACCTTCATTGAGAAGGGCGCCATGGGTGTGAGGAGATGTAAAAAGGAGGACCTGCGACGAATTGCGAGGGCGACCGGTGCCACCATCCTGAGCACTCTGTCTGACCTGAACGGTGACGAGAAGTTCGAGCCCTCGTACCTGGGTTATGCCGAGGAGGTTGTCCAAGAGCGCATCTCAGACGATGAGTGTATTCTCGTTAAGGGGACCAAAGCCCACTCTTCCGCCTCCTGCATCCTCCGTGGCCCCAACGACTACACTCTCGATGAGATGGAGCGTTCAGTGCACGATTCGCTCTCCGCCGTCAAGCGAACTCTGGAGAGCGGCAGCATCGTCCCCGGAGGCGGCGCTGTGGAGACTGCTCTTCACATCTACCTCGAGGAGTTTGCCGGCACTGTCGGATCCCGAGAGCAGCTCGCCATTGGCGAGTTCGCCCAAGCGCTTCTCATTATTCCCAAGACCCTAGCCGTCAATGCTGCCAAGGACGCCGCAGAGCTCGTTGCTCAGCTACGATCAAGGCACGCACTGTCGCAACGCATCCAAGAGGGTGACGGAAGCGAGGACGAGAAGACCATCGCGCGGAAGAAGGGCTACAAAAACTACGGCCTGGACCTCACGCGCGGCAAGGTTGTCGATGAGGTGAAGATCGGTGTGCTAGAGCCCAGTATGAGCAAGATCCGACAGCTCAAGAGTGCTGTCGAGGCTTGCATCAGCATCATGCGTATTGATACCCTGATCAAGTTGGATCCCGAGGTGCAACAGGACGACGGCCATGGTCACTGATGAACTGTAATGAAGTCGGACAGTCAGGGTATATAGAATTTAAAAAGCTGGCAACCTGTCTGTGGATCTCTACATCGTCTTCTTCCATGTGCCATTTTCTGTGATACTGTTATGAGTGACCGTACATGGAACATATGTACCTCGATCAAGAGTTGAGGCGAGACAAGATTCATTGGAATAAACGGATTTCTAGGAAACCTTTCGGCATGTTAACGAACAGACTCCTTGTTTGCTATTACGCAAGGGGATAACGGCGATATGACGCTCGTGTGAGATGCTGAAGGCTTAGGTATTGCAATCCATCTCTTATAGGAACTGCGAGGCTCGTCGTCAAATGTATCGGAGGGTTGTGATCTACGAAGTTGGTAATAAGAGTCTGATGGGCTCTTTAGTTGCGTCTCTGCTGCTCTCAAGTCAACTAACTACACCCTCATGATATGCTCGTACACAAGAGCCGTTATGATCAGGAAACTAAAGCAACGTGGAAAATAGATCCCAAGTCAAAAACGGCAAACAGCTTGTATATCATGTTAATGCAACGAAATTTGAATTATTCAACCTCACGCGGGGGGTTCATCTCAGGAACATCATCCCATGCCCCTACTTTCACACCTGTCGACTGAATCTTCCTATGACGTTTTATTTTTATACAAGGGACCGAGGCCACGTCTAAGAAACAGTAGGTGCGCCCACCGGGGCATGTGTCTTCTCCCCGCCAGTCTATGCTCCTCCATCGCAAGAAACCCTCCCCCGTATTCTTACAACCCTTGCTCCACTTAACCGACAACCAGCTTGCCCTCCTCGGGGAAATCGTACTCGGGGATCTCGAGGTTGAGAGGGGCGGGTCCCTTTCTTATCCGGCCGGAGATATCGTAGTGAGAACCGTGGCAGGGGCAGAACCAGCCACCGTAGTCACCGGCCTCGCCAATGGGGACACAGCCCAGATGGGTGCAGACACCTGAGAGGAACCAATGTTAGTATATATCGTCTGTGATTCCGGATTCCTGCATCTGTGTAGAGACGAATGCAGCAACGCATTGAAATATCGTGGAGGAACATACCCAGCATGACAAGCCACTCGGGGTTCTTGACACGGTCGGAATCGTTCTCCGGATCTCGTAGAGTGCTGATGTTGACCTTGTTCGCCTGATCGATCTCCTCCTGGGTTCGGTGTCGGATAAAGACGGGCTTGCCTCGCCACTTGATGACGACCTGCGGATATTTAGTGATGCTGTCTTGATGGCTAGCCTAGTCCATGCCAACTCACGTTCTTGCCCTCAGGGACGGCGCTGAGATCCACTTCAACCTTGGCCATGGCCAGAACGTCGGCGGAGGCCGACATGTTGACCAGGAACTCTGTGATTCGGACGTCAGCACCATCAATTGACCGTGCCGGATACAATGCCGCCTGCTGGAAGGTCCAATTGCAGCTCAATGGCAATGTATCCGCAGGAACCAAAGTCACCCACCTTGCACAGTGCTCTTGGCACCAGCGGCACTGACGGCACCGAGAGCTCCGACCATGAAGTAGGAGTACAGCTTGTTTCTGTTCTCGCCGTTCTTGGAGACGTAGGCTCCGAAGTCGGGGATCTTGGAACCCTTGGTCTCGCCGCGGAAGGGGCTCGAGTAGCCGGAAGCCGTCGCGCTGTCGGGGCGCATGGCAGTGGTGCTGAGGGCGCGCACGGCAGGGACGGCCGGCTTGGCTGCCGAGCGCAGGCACAGGCGGGAAGCGGTCGCGAGAGTCGCCATCGTGAGGATCGGGGTGGTGGCGTTGGCGGAAGGGGTCGTCGAAGGGAAGGTTGAGGTCTTTTCCTTGGTGGTATCGGCTGATGATGCTTTGCCGAAAGTTTTGGGCGAAAATTGTGGCCTGAGGCTGCAAATCAGCTTCAAGCTCGGAAATTGATGATCCCTGATTGGTCCGGTCGATCTCGGGTGGGGTTTCCGGACTCTCCCGGACATCTGGGCCTTTGACGGCATTCGTCACGGATGAACCAAGACGATGCATCAAAGTAATTGACAAGCAAAAAAGCAGTGATCTGAATTATTCGGTCATAAATTCAACACTCTGAACGTTTTCGGCATCTTGCTGCTCTAGAGACGGGTCAATTGGTGTTGTAGGTGTCAGCCAGTGTGCGCTGGCCATTCCAACCAATAGCCGTCGACCCTTTCGTCCTTCACGTCAAGCCAGGGCGAGTGGATGCTAGGATCTAGACCAGGCAACGGGCTCCGTGCCAACATACCCAAAATGGCATACCATTGCAATCAGTGTCCTAAGAGCCCTCTCAGACTCTATCTCAATGCATTCTCCTTAACTCCTCAATCATGTTCCGCATGTCTTCGACAGTAGGCCCGAGCCCTTTACATACCAACTCCTGTGTGCCTTCATCCATGTCCAGAAATCTTTCCACCATCTCCCCGTCTATGAAGCGGTAAGGACCCTCACTCTCCTTCACCTCGTTTCGGAACGCGCGCCATACACTGAAATCAATGTTTCCGGATGCGCGGATATGCGGCTCTAGTCTTGATTGGAATGTCATCAAGAGATCTTGATATTGCGGTGAAATGTCCCCATATAGATAGAGGGAGCCCTCGGTCTGATATGTGTTAGTGCCGTGAGTTTCTTGTTGACTTGCTCAGAATTGCTTACCGATGCTAAAAACGCCCTCGGGGAGACGATCGAGTTTTCATTGACCGCGACATGAAGTTTTCGAATCCGGTTGATTTGTTCGCCAATGTTGATCTCGCTCGTGACCTCCAACCGACTACGGTCTTGTTCGGTGGGAGCGTCCGCGTTCCGCTGAAGAACAATGATGTTGCCCTGGGCGTCGCCTTCTAGCCACCTCTCTTTATCTAAATGACAGACCGAAGTTGCCCATCCAGGCTCGTAATGGCGAGCTCGCTCTTCGAGTTTTGCCTTGCTTCCATCTTGCGACGGGATGAACTCTACCAGTGCTAGTGACTGCATCAAGTCAACCACGCCAATCGTGTTTCCCGATATGTCTAGATCCACCGGGACAGTTGATGGCCGATAAGAGGCGACCTTTTGAAGAGAGCCAGAACTGCTTGTCTCTTCCAAGTAATTGTAAATGATGACAGTTTTTGCCAGGCCAGCAACAATGTACTCATCATTCATCATTGCCAAGCAGCGGCAAGGACCTTTCAGATTGTGAGACAGCATCTGGTAGACTTCTCGGTCCTCATTGACGCCAAGAACCAAGATCCGGCCTTGGATATCACCCGCCACTTGGACTTTGCCATCGGTGAGAAAGCTTGTCCCAACAATGAACCGCTCCGTTGAATTGCCGTTGACGTTGGGTAACTCGGCACGAATCACACACTCCACCATCTCCAGGGGGCTAGCATCCAATATGAACGGCTTTCCAAGCTGCTGAAAGACGATTTCGTCAACAAGTTTGAAAGAACTCGTAACGATCTCCTCGCTTTCAACAAGCTCTTTCTTGATGCAGCCCAGCCCAAAGGCCTTCAGACTTGGGGAGTATGCTACCCTCCTAACAGTTTCATGAATTGGCAAGGGGTTCACGTGAGTTAGCCGTTCTTTGTCAACGTGACAAATCCTGACATGGTCATCTGTGGATAAGACGATAGAGTCGGGGAAAGCGTAAGAGTCGAACGGGGCAACATATGTAGCGTCATCAGCAGTGGTGGCGGAGTAGATTATCCGACCCTCGGAACTGTAAATGAGACTTGCATGTTCAGTCGTCGCAAACACATTGGAGGTGCCATCTTCTTGCGGTAAAATGTGCAACCGTGCTGGGTTGCTCCCCAATGTGACGCTTTTTCGACCTGAAACGGAAAACCCTTTGGTGGAAACATTAAAGGTGACGACGTTTCCATCCTCCATGGCAATTAGTAAGGTAGGCCCAGCTGTTTCCGGTGGATGGAGTTGGACAAGTGCAATATCTCGTGGGACGGTGGCACTATCCTCGGTTTGTCTCATAGACTCTCCGTGGAGGGGGTTCAAGGAGGCCATGTCGATCAAGGATATTCGACCAGAAGACCACCAGCCAATGACGCCCAAATCTGGCGGATCGCGAGCCGCATGAATGCAAGATATCTGGTCTGGTTGCCCAGAAGACGAATAATGCTGGGCCTCCTGGTATCGAGCAGCAAGGTTTTGCATCAAATTCAGCGATACTAGTGTGGCGCCGTCGACTGATAGCAAGGCCCATTTGCTGTTTGCAGACGCTCGCGTAATGGATTTCCCAAGAGGGGCTTTCCATGTGCCAGTAACAGCGTGGGTCTCGGGATCAAGAAGGATGGCTGTGTTTGAAGTGATCTGTAGTATCTGCCCATTAGGCAGGCTCATTGCCAATAGAGTTTCGGCATCCTGTATCATTCCTTGGAATGAGTATACCTCCTCGATGCCGCCGTCACGGTCGAAGACGAAGATTCTGGTCTCGGCGATGAAAGAGACGACTAGGGTATCAACTCGGTCAGATCCATAGGAACGCAGTGTGAACAAGCCCCTCGTCCCATTCAACTCATCTAGGATGCCTTTATCCTCCAGCCCAACACCACTGCGGATACTGCGAAGACTTCCATTTTGGTATGCACCACTGCCTGCAACAATCCTGGACTGGCCCGAGGAGAATGCGTTCCCGGTCTGGGCATCTCCTTCCCGGTTGCCCATGTCCATGATCGAGAAGTCCAAAAATGGGGCGTTGTTGGATAATGATTTTATTAACACCATAGTGTTTGTGTTTGTGTCGATTTGGAACAGTTGTGAGTCGCCTTGGTGTGATGCTAAAAAGAGAATGTCGTTGCCCATATACACGAGGCTCGTTGCTCTTGAGGTGACGGCTATAGAGTCCTGGAACTTCAGTGGCGTAGTCGTCATTCCCGTGACCACGACGCCGGTAGGCTCAAGTGTTGTCTCGATTTGTAGCAGGTCGAGACGGCCGTAATCGTCAGCTAGGAAGAAATGGGTGCCATCGTATTCGGCCCACGCCACAAAGATTTTAGGCTCCTTGAGGCCAGATGACACGCTCGTGTATGTCTGGCTGTCAAAGTACGTTAAGAGTGTTTCTCCGACAACGAGAAGGCCACCTAGATGGGCCTTGGCTCCTTCGTTGTTTCGCACGTGGTATCTTTTCGCTTCATCAACCGGGATTGGGATCAACATGGATGCCAAAGGGTCAGCAATGACGATGTCAAGCTCTCTATCCCTATGGGGGTCGAACTTTGAGACCTCGCCTCCCTTGTCGTCTTTGGTGAGCCTATAAATGGCGACGCGAGCTTCCTCCTGATCCGCCTGAGCTTTGTATAAAAAGGCAATCTTTGGATGTCCCGTACGGCTATGGATGAACGTGCTGGTCTTCATCCACAGCTCCGTCAACCGGACTTGGTCCAAAGCTTCTAGTCTAGTCGTAGAGCCTTTGCGCGTTGGCAGCCGGAAGACATTCAGCACTCCCTCCCAGAGGTGCATGGCCAGAAAGCGTCCCGTCGGGTCTACCAAACATTTGTTCTGGCTCTGGGAATGGCGCATGTACGGCTCTGAAGTATCTTCAACCACTCGCTCAATGGTGTCAAGTTCGTTCGTATCGGGATTCCAGACCAGGTTGAAGTATTGCAGTCGATCGGTACCAACGAAGAGCAGGTCGGTCTCGGAGCCCTTTGGCTGCAGCCGCTGGAGCATAGATATCGTGCCGTGGATCAGCTTCGTGTAGATGCATGTCATGCCTTCCTCGGTGAGGCGCCATATCTCCAGGCGGTTCGCCTTTCTGTCAAATGCCATCAGTGTCCCTTCCAGGCATCGTTAACGGACATGGCGGGCTTACGCGACGACGAGATCTTCGACATCTGGTCCGAGAAGCTTGGCCCGCAGCGCATGCCGGATACTGGTAGCTCTGTGAATGGGCGCGACGTATGCCATGATGTTTCATGTAGCGACAG
>JABSTB010000068.1:0-50849 GCA_013756995.1 Neonectria neomacrospora
TGCATGCACTGTACTGCACTGTACGTACGCCACACTTTCGCCGCAGTGACTGTGACGGCAAACTGCGACTCAGGCTTATCGGGTTTATCAGCGCCTGCACTAGACCTAAACAAGGCGGTGTGGGCCAGCATCTTTTCACGGGCATCGCGGTTCGTTGCGGCGAAGGCGGTGAAGCCTCCGATGCCACCCCCTTCCTAGCTAGACCCATGCACAAATACTGCAATGAATGCTTGAGCTGGCGGCCAGATGATGCATTTTCCGCTGGATAATGAAGTGCTGGGCTGCTGGGTTGCTTGTTGGGCCTGGGAGAGGCAAAAGAGCCGGGAGTTGGAGGCGAACTATGCCGACAGGGTTGACATGGATCCATGCCCTGTTGGTCTGGTCCCTTGTTGTTCCTCTCGCGCACGATGGATAGGTTGACTTTTTTTCTGTATTTTGGCACAGGTTTTCTTGCTTCTTGTCACCGTAACAACCTTCTCCGATCACCCATGGGCACAACGATGTCATACCCCAATAGGCAAGGGTCCACGGATGTTGTCGGATGGGTATTGATGGAGGAGGTTGCTCTCCAGCAATCTCCACTCCTGCTTCATGCCGAGTTATCTATCCACTCCGCCATCCCCATGACGACCTAGACTTCTTTATTGTACTGTACTTAGCAGTGTGATAGATGCTTGATGAATCTGGCAGGAGATCCATGGAGTCGACCCACGGCCAGAATATGCGTAGTACGAATACCTCCTTAGTATTCGTGAACGAAGGTTACACAGTGCCCCTTGTCGTATTCGTACTCCGGCCAACTCAATTTTCCGCTGGCCGAAGAGGTGTAAACTGAATCGTCGTCAAACTGGCGTCACCTTGCTCGAGTAAGACAAGACTACGGATACATGCAGGTATTCGTAGATCCTGCAGAATCGGACCTATCGCGTGTTCATTGTTGCTGCTTGAAATAATGTTCGTTGAATATCTGACTGAATGCCCCTACGACGTCTGGCCTTGAGCAATTGATACAGTACTACTTCTCTACCCTGCACATGTTGTACCGATCTTTCAGCTGAGGTGCTGCAGGTGAGATATCACCCAGCCTTGGTTGGCTGGCTGGTCCGCCTCGCCGTGTGGTTCTTTCCCTGCCAACCTGCCTCTCAATCTGCTTCGTCAAGCCGAGTGTGGCAGTTCACACGAATTAGAGGTGCCTGAAGCCTGGTCACCAGGTTGTAAGGCCTCTGAATTTGAGGCATCAATTTGGTCGAGGCAAAATCCTTCTTGTCTCTTTCAAACCCGGACACCAATTCGACGCTAAACTGACCACCGCCAACCCCCAACAAACATCCAAAACGGCCGCTCCGGCGGACACCAAACGGCACAGCGCCCTCTCAGATCTCAAACCCTCCTGTCTTGCCTGCCTCCTAACCACCGGAGCCGACAGCCCTTGTTCAAGGGTTGGTGGGTCCTGGCGTTTCCACTACGTTCAGCCATTCCCAATCCGTGCCTCCGCCACGTTGCCACGGCACATCTATTTGATATATTTTAGTGGCTACCCTGTCAGTGTCACTGATGAAAGGATGTTCAGCGCTTATGCTTCCTGTGTTCCCGGACTGTGTTCCCGGACTGTGCGGCTGTCTTTGGCCATGCCGTCCACGCTCGGCCAAGACAGAATGCTCGTCCCATGTACAAGATTTTGTAGTCTATTAACACGCACTGGATATCTCAATCTAAACGTTTCCCAACGTCTTCAAACAATTCTGAGTTGAGACCTTCGCTTCTCACTGAATACAGAGCTCTCGTCAGCCTTCACGCAGTTGAGCATGAATACATCAACGCTTACCACCCAACTTCTTCGTACCCACCAAGTCACGGCTTGCTTACTGGCACCCTCGGCCAGCTCCCGGGTGTCTCATCCACAGTGCCCTAAACCGTCGTTGCTATATCGCGGGGCCCCGGAGTCTCCAAGCGCCTGGCCCAAGACACCCACCGACAGTTACATTTCCCACTTGCCATCCTTGAAACTGCGAATAGTATTCGTTTTCTCCCATCCGCAAAGAAAAAAACTTACAGGACCAAGACAGTCTGTGTCGAGCCGAAGCGTCTTGGCTACTCTCCTGTGTACCCCACATGCACGGGCATCTTATGCCCATCATGCCTGCTGGCCCATCGTACCCGCGCCCAGCAACCTGCTCCAAAGTCTCTAAGTCGTGCAAGATATTCAGTTTCAATTTGATGTACAACAACTGATCTCGAAGTCGGAATATTATGTCTTGACACTTTGCTTCGTTTTGAGCCACGGCTCGGCTGTTGTAGACTCGGTCAATATCGGTTGTGCAACAGTTCTTCAAGGATGTGTGCCCTAGCGTGCAACCAGGACTGCGATAGACAGCCCTGCCACAGGGGTTTGTCTTAGTGGCCATGCATCTTGTCCTATTACGACAGCTTTGTTCGATAGAGCAATTCTTTTATTATCGATCTTTGTCTAGATTCTCAGCTCGTATTTCAGCATTGCCAAGCGGTGTGTGCGAGCATTGACGTTTTATTATGTCTCAAAATGGAACGTTCATAGGACTTTTGTTGGATTCGGCTGTCACGCCCAAACCCTCCTCAGACGACTACAAGTGTATGTCTCAAGAGACTTGAGCCCCTGGCATATCAAATCGACATCAGTGTTCGGTCAAGGATATCAAAGAGGGTATGAAGGGCCAAGGCCCATTTCCGCAACATCCTTCCCATCACGCTCTCACTCAAGTGGGACAAATCAGCTCTACTGGAGAAGACCTCGTTTCTTGTCCCCGCTCACAAAAAGGACCCGCGCTGCCGCCAGGCAGGTGTGTAGTCAGAATGTTCTCGGGCTTGTTCTCTTTCATTTCATCTTTACACTAGGCCTTTCTTTTGTTCCATCCCTGAACCACCAGAGATGCCATATTGGTAACTTCTTTCAATCATTGACCTTAGTTGAGATGTAACCATGTTCTCAAGAACTCGAAAATACTAGTTTTCATGTCATAAATGCATAACTACTCGCTGGCCCCCATCATTTGGAATACCTTCTTCTCTCCAACAACACAAGTCCTAGCCGCCTTTCTGCTATCATCCATCCCGATGTCTGACCAGCACCATACGGGTCCTCCCCGGCCTCCGATCGATCCAATTGATTCCATTTTGGATTTCGACGCTTCCAGACCAAGTTACGCTGCCCACCCCGACGACAGTCTAGAAACCGGAGAGTGTACACCTAGCCCGAGGATAAACGCTCCTAATCCATGCCAGTCAAACCTGGGCCAAGCTAACTCGGCGAAAAGTTAAGTGCCCCCAAAAGACGCCAAGGAAGGTAGCTGGGAGCATACACATTACGCACCTGCTTGGACAGACCTGGAATGGGAAGACGATGGCCCGAAGCGCCAGAAAACTGATTGGCCTATTAGAGATGCGGCCATGAGCCGGATAAGACCAGCGTTGCTTGCCAGATACCAAATTCGCAACCTAACAGAGTATGCTAAGAGATTCGGCATCTTCTATGGTCGGTCTGATGGCCGTTCGAGGACCTCTCCGACAAGGGCAGAAAGTCGACAACTGTTCCCCCATGGGAATATTCGCACCGGAAATGACCTCTTCGGTCGACTGGAGAAGTTAGCCGCCGACAAGGGACGTCGTCTGAACGTCTTTATGGCTGAAGAAAGAATCGACATGATGAATATGGACCAATCTGACCAAGAATGCATGCAAAAGTACGAAGATCTACTCGTTGACGAGTATTGGCAAGGAATGCTCTTTGGAGACTTGACAATGGACGAGGTATGTGCAATATTCTGCCCAATAAGTTATACCCTACCTCGGTAGGTCGTTAAAGATATTTCTAGATGCATGCCGAAGACTACTTCACCATGAGTGATACGATCTGCGACCTTAAGGGGCCGTTATATCCGTAGGTTTTCCTTTTCACTCTCACAATGCAAGCTAACAAGAGAAGGCTATTGGATCGGTCTAAATGGGCCGACACACATTATAATGGAGATGAGGCTAGTGAGCCTCGTGTCGTATACAACATCGATGGCGAACGAGGAGAATACGATCCCCGAGTAAGTTTTAGCCTTGAGCTCTTCCATGCTTTACTAACGTAGTGAGTTGGAAAAACGATAGGGTCTGGAATGCGCTGCAGCCGGCCCTGCAACTCGCCTCGCGACTTCTTCAGGCAAACGAGCCGTTCATCACCGCCTTGCAAGATCCTTCGAACAGATTCCACGTTGATCAAAAGCTCGATCCTAGGTCTTCTTATGATAAGAGGATCTTGCCGAGATTCAAGTTTCGGCGTACCGTCGACGTAAATGACCCGAGCCTGCTACCTAGTGCCAAAGAGATGAGGCGAATCCCTAATTTCCTCCCGAGGCGTTTTGGCAAAATTCTGTCAAGAAATACGGCATGGAAACGATGAGAGAACAACCGAAGAAGCCGCACAAAGTCTTCTTTTCTCCTGACGAGGCTCGCTACAACGACGTAGCCTTGCCCGATCTACACAGGGGGTCGGTCGAAGACTAGGAATGGATCAGAAACTACGTCAAGGAACCTCTATGACGACGGCAAACACACGCTACACGCTTATCTGATGATTCTCATCAATGAAGCCTTTCAGTTCGACTTGATGACCAAGCGCTTCAACAATAACCGGAAGAACTGGGATGAAATACAGGGCGTGTTGAAGAAAACTGGGAAACTGACTCTCATGCTTCTTTCGGAGTTTAGAGGCTACACGCTTCTGCTTTCCAGGAGAAGCGAGAGCGAAACAGATGCAGGCATCAAAGCCGAGTACGAAACGTGGGAGAGGATTGCTCTTTCAACCCAGGGATGGCCGGATAAACAGTCCAAACGGTGCCTTGGCAATCACGAGAAGTTCCGAACGGCCATCTATAAGCCCGTAAAAGCCCAGCATTGTGACCGCATAGTCCGAAGCCTGATGGACACGGTTCAGAGCTTCGAAGAAGAGCGGGAGTATCAGGAGAACATGATATGTGAGCTTTACCGACTTCCCTCGGAATACTGGACACATTACAGGAATCGACTTCAATCTCACCACTCGTTCTGGAATGACCACACAAGTCTCATCTTGAAGATGCTGTGGACGATTATGGACACAGCCAGTGACATTTCCGACGCAATGCCTGAATGGAGCAGTGAATGGAAGGGGAGGGTACAGGCTCACGCCGCCGACAATCCAGGGCCATGCTGTGCCATTCGGAAGTACGCAATGGGGGCATGCGAGCACTCCCAGCCCAAGGTTCTCGGGGCCCTTCCGTCCCAGAGGTGAAGCCTTCACACATTACACCTCCAGTCCTACCTCGTTTCCCCTACGAAAAGATGGAGAGACCTCGCCATGGACACCTACCGACGCAGCCCATCCGGCAGTCCAGTCCAACGCACCCGCCACACCGCCAAGGGCCTTTGGCAGCATCATGCCTCACCCATACGCGGTCCGCGAAACCATCACCAAGGACCTCTTGAACGTACCAGCAGACAAGCCGAACACGGTGCCGATAGATACGTCGCTCACTAGAGTCCCCGGGAGGGCGAGTCTATTTTTGGGAGACCTGCGCGGCAGGGGAAGGCAGACTCGGCAACGTGGATCAGACGTGGGAGCAACAGGGCGGCAGTGAGGGCATAGTTCAAGAGGCGCAGTTGGAGCCCATGGATGCCCCTGGGGATATTGATGAGGAGTCCCGAGGCGTGCGGGATGTGCTTGGGTGGCGGGTGCAGAATCAAAGTGAAACAGAGGAGCAAGAAAGAGCGGCTGCTGGAGACGGAGACGGAGATGTCAACATCCCATTCGGATCAGCGTTCATGGTGAAGATTCAGGGATGCGCCGTTGACAGTACATCGGAGACTTCCACGGCCACGAGGCGGCGAACCCGAGAGAGTAGCGACTCTACGGCCCTCGAGTTAGATAGTTTGAGCGGGCTTGACACGGAGATGGACTGGGGGTTGGATGATGGGGTTTCTGGTGCTATCGGGGGCAATGTTGCCAGATTGAAGCGGAAGGAAAGCTAGGAGGCTGAAGAGGATGTTAAGAGTGTCCAATGGAGGCAAAGTGATGGATTCTGGGGCAAATAGTTCAACATTGGTGGTTGAAGTGATTGGAGGCTGCAGGAGTAATGTGTCAGTCAACAGGGAACTAGACAGGAAGTTTCGTTTGAGAGTAGTTGCTTGGAGCTAGGCGTTTGAATTGCCATTGCCTGTATAGCATGTTTGTGGACCAATAACGGTTGACCCTTTTCTTCCTCAGGCCTGTACTTGGATGTCGACGCACCCACACATGCCGTCGTTGGGCTGTGCGGTTTGGGTGGTTGGTGGGGTGTCAGCGTTCCTGATAAGATAAGAAGCAGCAGCACCTTTGGGACTTGAAAACGCGGGGCAGGTGCCATGGCTGATGTCAGAGCAGCTGGCAGACAACTTCCAATGACTGACTGGCTGCTTTCTGGCTTGCTTCATCACTTCAACATC
Source organism: Neonectria neomacrospora (assembly GCA_013756995.1). Lineage (NCBI taxonomy): Eukaryota > Fungi > Ascomycota > Sordariomycetes > Hypocreales > Nectriaceae > Neonectria > Neonectria neomacrospora. The sequence goes on from JABSTB010000068.1 coordinate 6,481, forward strand.
AAACAACAATAAGGGAACTTCTAGCTGGATATCCTTGAACTATCTCTGCTGCCCAATCACGGACGAAAACTGCGGCACCCACTCCGTCCACTACTTATTGTTCGATTGACTGCCCGTTTGGTCGATGCTTGGGAGTTAGAGTTAACCTCCATCGCAACCGTGGTTCTCTCCAACACAACATACGAATACAAAGGACACCGAAGCTCCTCCGTCTTGGTCTCGTCCTACAACACAACGAAATATTCAGCCAATAACTCAGTGCGACTCCAACACACTCTCACCCTCACCCTCAACATGGCTGCCCGAGGCCTTAACCAGATCCCAACCCTTACAGAGCTCTATCAACGGGCTGTTCTCACGGCTCCGTCCACTGCGGCTGCTTATCCCGCCAGCTCCTCAGTCAACGACCACGTCGGCCTCATCCGCGGCGACATCACGCGCCTGCGCCTCGACGCCATCGTCAACGCGGCCAACTCGTCGCTCCTCGGCGGCGGCGGCGTCGACGGCGCCATCCACCGGGCCGCGGGACCACAGCTGGTGGCCGAGTGCGCATCGCTCGGCGGGTGTCCAACCGGCGAGGCCCGCATCACCAAGGGCTACGACCTGCCCGCTAAGCGCGTCATCCACACCGTCGGGCCCAGGTACAGCTACGACGAGGACCCCACCGCCCTTCTGCGGAGCTGCTACCAGAACAGCCTGGAGCTGGCGGTGCGCGAGGGCGTGCGGTCGGTGGCCTTCAGCGCCATTAGCACGGGCGTCTACGGGTTTCCGTCGCTGGCCGCGGCAAGAGTGGCCTGCGACACGGTGCGCAAGTTTCTGGATGGGAGTGACGGGGATAAGTTGTTGCGGGTAGTGTTTGTGACGTTTGAGCAAAAGGACGTGGACTCGTACGATGCTATGCTCCCGTGAGTTGATTTCTCTTTTCTCGTTCTGTTCCGTTCCTGTCGACAGATACTGACTAACGGACTACAGGAAATACTTCCCCCCAAGCTAGATGGGAGAAGAGAAACGCAGTCTTCTTTGGTTAGACATGGAGGGTGAGGGAGGACGCCAGCAACCTTTGCCCAGAGACTTGACGATAATTATGATACGGCGCTTCGTGTAGTCAACTAAAGGCACGCACACTCAACAAACACAACGTGGGGGTTATTCGTTCCTCTACCCTCTACCCTCTGCTCTACAGTCAGTCACAGGTGTTCATGTCCGATAATATGCGCGGTACGCGAAAGGTGCATCGATCCGCCACATCGGGCCCATCCATCCGGGCCTCGATCCAAAGCCAGGCCAATGACCATGCCCCCGTTTCCCAGATTACCGGCATCGTGGTCAGACTTTTATCGTGCTGGCGCGTTCTAGATCCACGTTGCATTCGCGTAAAGATGCTTCTGTTTGCCGACGATGAGGCTTGTCCAAAGGTGGGGAGTCTTTCCTGAAACTTGCTCAATCGTGCTCTTTGGGATAGACGAGACGTCGGAGACACCAATGACGAGGCTGGTATTCCGTCTGTGGCTTCGGCCGGCGACTCCAGTTGAGAAAAATGAGGTGCCGTGATGCGACGATGTCAGGAGAGTATCTTGCTCAGGGTGAGCGAGAACTGAGGCTGGGATGGGGTATAAGAGAGCGTGCCTTGGGGCGAGGAGAGGACGACCGAGAGGACAGTTGCTGAGCAGGTCCTGCTTTCTCATTCTCGAATCCGCCAGAATCGGCCTTTGAAACACAGGAACAATTGTGTCCTGGTGCTGTCCTCTCCCAGAATGAAGGCCAACACACCCTTGGCCGTTCTGGCGACGACGCTGCTGTCCCTGTCGACAACAGCAGTCAACGCCCACAACGCCAACGGCCGCCCCGGCCACGGCCTCATCGGCTACGGCATCACCATGTACGACCCGCCGTGCGCCTACGCCTGCAAATCCGCCGTGCCCACGACCCTCGAGTGTCCCGATGACGACCAAGACGCCCACCACGACATGGACGCCATGATGGACATGGGCCCGTCGCCCGAGTGCCTCACCACCAACGCGCCGTACCTACGCTCTCTGGCTTGGTGCATCCACGGCCATTGTCCCAATGACATTGAGCTGTTCGCGCTTGAGAAGTGGTGGGCCATGAATGTCGCCGGAAGGCAGACGGTGCAGCCCGAGCCCAACGTGTCATATCAGGAGGCACTGCGGCAGGTCAAGGTTGCGCCGACGGAGGTGCTAGGCGAGGAGGAGATGCTAAACCGCACTGTCAAGGTGGATGAGGAGGTCTACTTGGCCAATATAAATGTCAACGTGTTGTTTGAGGAGATGGAGGTTAACCATGAGAAGTATGGGTAAGTGATGACAGCCCCTGAGTCAACAACACCAACGCCGCCCCCACCACGGCAGGACCAAAGATCACGACTAACTTCACCCGCATAGCCTCGTCCTCTTCATCTCCGGCGGCATCATCCCCATCTTCCTCTCCCTCCTGCGCCTCCTCCCGCTGCCGGCGCGCCTGGTCTCAACGGTGAACGCGTACGTGATCGACCCGCCGCTCTTCGGCCGCAGCCACGCATCCCCGGTGCTCAACCTCGCCGTCGTGCCGACCCGCGGCCAGGCGCTCTTCCTGCTCTACATCGTCGCGGCCAACGTCGTGCTCTGCGCCGTCGGCATCCGCGCCACCTCGCCCAACGCCTGGTACCCCAACGAGTCGTACCAGGTGGCCGCGTACGTGGCCAACCGCACCGGCGTGCTCAGCTTCGCCAACGTCGCGCTGCTCGTCCTCTTCGCCGGCCGCAACAACGTCCTCCTCTGGCTGACCGACTGGTCCCACGCCACCTTCCTGCTCGTCCACCGCTGGGTCGCCTGGCTGTGCACGCTGCAGGCCTGCGTGCACTCGGCCCTCTGGCTGGCGCTCTACGTCTACGACAAGGGCCACGCCGAGGTCTCGCGCGAGCCGTTCTGGTACTGGGGCATCATCGCCACGCTTGCTCTGTCCGTCAGCCTGCCGCTGTCCATCTTTCCCGTGCGCCGGGCCGCGTACGAGGTCTTCCTCGTCGCCCACATCGTGCTCGCCGTGCTCGCCATCGCTGGCTCGTGGTACCACATCCTGTACCGGTACACGCACCAATGGGGCTATGAGACGTGGCTGTACATGGCCATGGCCATCTGGGCCTTCGACCGGCTGGTAAGGGTAGCGCGCATGGCCCGGCAGGGCGTCCGGCGCGCCTACGTCTCCCGCGTCGACGACGACTATCTCCGCATCGACATCCCCGGCGTAGACTGCAGCGGTCACGTCTACGCCTACTTCCCGAGCCTGTCGTGGCGTGTGTGGGAGAACCACCCCTTTTCCGTCGTGAACACGACGGGCAGTGCATCCAAGATAAGTGTCTCCAGCCCAGAGGCCGCTGCTCCGCCGTCGTCCAAGCCGGGCATCTCCTCCGCCACCGTCAAGGAAGCTAGCTCGACAACCTCCGAAGCAGCCTCCGTCGCCGCCGACCCCACCCCGCACGGGATCACGCTCTTCGTCCGCGCCCACAAAGGCGTCACTGCGAAACTAGCATCCAAGGCGGGTTTTGCGGCCGGCATCCCGGTGCTCCTCGAGGCCTCGTACAGACACGAGGCCTCGTACAGACACGAGTCCAGCGCGCTCCTGAAAGCCAGCAACGTCCCGTCGGCCGCGTACCCGAATACGGTGTGCATCGCCGGCGGCGTGGGCATCACGGCCGTCCTTCCCGCGCTGCGCGAGACGCTGAGCCTGTACGCACCCACCGGGACGACGAAGCTGTTCTGGGGCGTCCGCCACCAGGGGCTTGTCGATGCCGTCGAGGGGCTTGTGATGGGCGCGGAAAAGAGCGACGGCAAGGAGGGAGAGCGATCCTGGGGTGCTATCATGACACACATTTCTGTCGGGGAAAGGATGAACCTGCGGCAGATTCTCGAAACGGAAATCCAAGGGCCAGGCAGCCCGGGAACCACCGTTGTGGTGTGTGGCCCGGCGTCTATGGCTGACGAGGTGCGATGTATCGTGGCTGGATTAGGCCGGCACGGTTCGGTAGTCAGACTCGTCGAGGAGAGTTTCATGTGGTAAGGACAACTACAGATAGATCCCGTCATAATGATAGAGCACATTTAATTCAACTTTCACTCTCAACTTATTAAAACCAACAGCAAACCTACCCAACTAGCGGACCACACGAATATATACACGTGTGGTCATCATATCAACCCCGAAACTGTCATCCAGGAGTCAAAAATAAACATGAAATTTCCCATAACATCCCTCGTCGTCAAGCCGAATCATCATAGACTTTTCATTCTTCGTGCTTCGTACTTTCAAGGCCACAGCCTGCCTTCCTACTCAGCAGGCGCTCCAGAACCCGATCCTCCCGCGCCGCCCTTGTTCTTCTTCTTGTTGTTCTTCTTCTTCTTGCCTCCAGCCTTGCTGCTCCCTGAGGCTTCCGCAGTCTCAGTGGCTTCCGACGTCTCAAGTGTCTCTGAGGATTCGGTTTCTTCGAGTGTCGCTGGTGTCTCTGGATCGTCCGACTTTTTGGCTTCGGTGGTTGCCTCTGGAACCGACTCGGGAGCCGCCTCTGGGGCGTCTTGAACCTCCTTCGGACTCTGCTCCACCTTGGCGCGAACGGCCTTGCTGATCTCGGCCAGCATCCCCTTCAAATCTTCCACTTCAGCACGGAGTTGGCGAACCTCGATGACAGCTGGCTCGTCCTCTACATTAGGCTTGGCCATCTCGCATGTCTTAGCCCAGCCCTCGCCTTCAAAGTCCATCGCATGGGCCAATTCCTCCCACTCGTGAACTTGGTCATCGTCCTCCTCACCTCGCGAGCGGTTGCTGCGAATAGAGTGCGCCGTACGCGTCTCCAAGAACGCCGCCACAAAGAGTAGGGGAGAATAGAGGGTGGCCATGATACAATCGTTGATAAACTCATACGTCTTCTTGGGCATCCACCACTCGCACAGCCCAGAGACGACTATCTCGAAGATGTTGAACGGTGCAATAAAAACATTCTCGTCGGGGGCTCGCACGAATTGCATCGTCTTCTGGGCAAACAAAGCCAGGTATTCATCGTCGGCATTCTGGTAAATGTCTTCGTATGCTGAGTTGTAAAGTGCAATGAGAACGTTGAGGAGAATAATCTGTCATGGTTAGCGTGAGCTTCAAGCCTGCACTACACATGTCGTTGATCAACTTACCATGACCACAAAGGTAAAGCAGTAGTAGAGGATCAGTCCCCAGGGATGCCCAAATCCGTCAAAGCCCTCAAACTCGGGGCTCTGCATGATCGCCTTCAACATCGACTCGATGATGAACCACACATCGCCAGCAACATTGTCATCGGCGAGATCGAGGCCAATGAAAGCTTGTAAGAAGCCAATGATCAAGATGATCAGTAGGGCAAAGAAAATGACGGACTCCTTCATCATCACCTTGAGAACAACGAGCATGGCGCCAAAGAACCGGAAGCTATCAAGATAGAGAAGCAGGCGCGACCAAAACAGAGGGGCAATAAAAGCAAGCATGTTATAACTAAGGCGGTTATAGTGATCATGTTGTTGCTTATTGTCCGTGTATGATAAGCCGACGATACGGAAGGCGAGCGACAAGGTGAGGAATGAGTAGAGTGTGCCATTCACAGCATTCCAGAAGCCAAGGATATGATATCCGGCCTTGTAGAACTTGACGAGCTCGTCGGCGACATAGCCAAAAGTAAAGATGTAGAGAGCGACTTCGGCGCCGTCTAGGACACCGGTTGGGTTGACTGAGTTGATGGCGGCGGTGTAAAGACCCAGGTAGATGAGGGAAAAGAGCATCTGGGCTGCATTCTGATAGCGAGGTGCGCGCATGCGGTCGGGATCCATATGGACAAGGAAACTGCGGTTATCCTTGTCTTTGTAGTCGACGAAGACGGAGGGGTCATTTTCGTCCTGGATAAGCCAGCCGCGCCAAAGATAGGCAATGCACTTTTGGTACCCCGAGGAGCCGATGACACGGACGGCGTGCAGGTCAACGGCCATTTCGATGACGTTCACGGGGGCGGTAGGGACACTACCTCTGAGGAACGAGTAGCGGCGGAGAAGGATGTTGTGCAACAGGTATTCCATGTCTTCTTCGGCCTCGATGCTATTTGGGGGCGCAGGTGTTAGTAACAGCAAGCTATGGCGAGTGAGCGAGTGTGTCATGGGGTAAAACTTGCATCTGTTTGGCGATGACGGTGCAGGCAACGGCGCGAAGCTGGTGCAGGTCGGCATCCCACAGCTCGAGCATAGCCTCGCACTTGAACCAGTGGAGGTTGACCAACAGGGCGTAGACCTAGGTGAGATTAGGATTGGTTGGGGAGTATGTTGACGACAGTAAACGTACCACGCATCCTCGATACTGGTTCCCACCAGCCTCCTTGGCAGCCTGGATGACCTTCTTGGTGATGATGGTGCTGTGGGAGCGGGTGATTTGGGCCTCCTCGAGCTCGCAGGGAATGCACTCGCGGATGAGATGTCGCAGGCGCAAACAGACCTTGGTCACGTCGTCGGCAGGGATCGCCGATTCGATATTCTGATTGCGGTGTTGGGGAAGAACTGGATTGGAGAGTGGGAGGGTCAGTAACTATAGCTTTCCAACGAACATTGCGAGCTCATAGAGGGGAAGACAACGTACGAGCACGCTCCTCCTCTTGGAGCCACGCATGGCGATCGACGGTGCCAGAGCCGTTGACACCGTTGGCGCTGCCGAGGCCAACGATGCCCTTCAGTCGGTTCCAATTGCTAGGCATGGCGAACAATCTCGGCGCGATTGGTCTCCCTTGCGATCCCAGATGCTACACGAAAAGCACCACAGGTGCCGTGCTTGGAGTTGCGGTCCGGAGACGGACGGGGAGCAAAACAAAGCAGACAGCGACACAAATCGCTGCGGCTACTCAGAGGGGGGAGTAGGGAGGAAGAGAAAGACAGGAAGAGATTGAGGTCGGCCTCGACTCTTCTCTGGAACGAAAAGTGAATTGCTCAAGGAGGAGGACGGGTAGCTCGAGAACTTGGAGGAGGACGGCGGACCAAGAAAGCTGAAAGCTCCCCCCAAAGGAGCTACCGCAGACGACTAGTCCGCACACCGATGACGTTGACCACGGGCGCCCATTGGTCCAAACCGGTTTCTGGTGGCCTGTGGTGGCCGGTGCAGGTCGTGGCGGCGGTCATTGCGCGAGGCAGGCCTGTAAGTTTGGTGGGTTACAGGGGGCTGCAGTGGGCCCAGTGGCCTGTGCAGTGCAGCAAACAGTGCTTTCGTGCATGCTTGGGGAGGGGAGGCCCCCGCTGGCATGGAGATAGCCGACTTTGGTGGTGTCATGCAGGATTTCTTCAGCAGAGTCTGTCTCTGAATGAAGTTCCTGTGATACCAAAGGTATGTGAGTTCCAGGTGCGTCCAGTGAGTACCGGCAGTGTGCTGCAGTCGGCGTTACAGAGCAATGCCCAGTGCCCAACGGGCATTTGCAGAAGGGAACATACCTGCTCAGCTTCCTCCCTGTCTCTTATCCATCAGCTAGTTGTAGCCATTCCATCCCCAAAATGGAATGGACAATAAATAGCCGAGCCGGCCATGTGAAGCTCGCCGTGATAAAAGCTCGCTTCTTCTCTCGTCGTGTTTCGTTACCCGTGCTCAGCAAAACTTCAAACTTTGCTTCAATGACGTCGTCGCTCCTTTAAACCCCGGCAGCACCAGCATCATGGCTTACGGTGCGACGCGACGCACTGCTGCGAGGCATCGGTGGGGCAGAGACCTGGAACGCAAATAAGAGCACCAAGGGCAGCATTGTCACCCTCATAACCGAAACTCTGCCCTGTTTGCGCCTTGGTCGATCGCTCATCAAAGCAGGCTCAAGTCGAATTGCTTCAACTTGACTCCCAAGTCACAGGATGCCAGGGATTGATTGAACCAACACCATGTTTCGTCCGTCTGCTGCCATTGCCCGCGTACATTTGTTGTCTTGTATCTCTGTTCCGCCGTTTTTGTCGACATGCATCGCCAACGCAGCACCCACCAGCAATTAGCAAATCCTACTTGTTGTCTGTCATTCGTCGGCACCGATGCAGCTATTCGCGCCCATGCTTCCGAGCCCTGTTTCTGGATCTGTTTCGTTCTGGCCATGGTGGTGGTGTCTCTCCGCTTCGAATCATCGTGCACCCTGCCGTCGTTGCAGCTGCCATGTTTCCTGGTTTCTTCATATGGCGAAGCTGGCTTGTTTGCTGACCCGCATTTTCTAGTGCTCCTGTTTGTGTGCTGCTGGACACGCAGCGACTAGCATCCTTGCATAACGAGGGTCCGTCTCGCGGTTCCAGCTCGTCATCATCGACAAAATCAAAATACCGGCAATGAGGATGCACAGTTTTGAATCGCACCCGCCGTCGTCGCTGTGTTCCTTGCTAACCTCGCACCGGCTGCGGCACCAGCGTCGAGTCAAGCGGATACATCCAGCTATGTCAGTATTCATCGGAGCCATATCGTGGTCGAGAAGCCGTATCGCTGATAACTGGGAAACCCGGGCGTCTGAGACCGGAACAACAGCCATAAATTATACACAAGCTTGCGAGTCGAAGGACCCGAAACGACTTTTGAGTCAGATCTGGGCTCTTTCCCAGCTGATAGATTTTTGACTTTATTCGGGGTTCGTACTGAGATGGATTCGACTCAGGATCAAATCGGCGATGATATTGACAATAGAGGTGAGGACCAAGTGTTGGCATGCAAAAGCTGCGACTCGGCGGTCGAGACATCGTGACACGCGCTGGCCTTCTTGAGCAGGTCTTGTCGCCTGTATATGTACGCCACCTGGAAAATATTGTGAATGAGAAAAGCTCTCGTTTCCAGAAAGTTTCCCAGGCCGAGCTTGGGGAGGGATTGGCGCACGAGAGTAAATGAATTACCAACCAAGGTTGAGCCGTGCGGCATGTTGCTTGCTCTGGTGTCTACGCAAAATGGGCGCCTGCTGTTTCAAATACCGTTGATGCCTTGAGCGCGAGAAACAGGCTCGAAGAAGACATCTACCCCTTCAGTAAATTGCTTTCCTCGAGCCAAAGCCTATCGCCGAGCATCAGACTCCAGTCTTTGATTGCGACCTTGCGCGTGGTGGCATGTTGCGAGTCCAAGCTGACTGCGTAGCAGCATTGGATCGGGGTCAGCCCAATTGCGGGGGACTTCATGGCTTGGTTGCTGTAAGTGTGTGTTTAACTTGAAAGAATTGAGTGATTTACGTCGAAGCCATTGACGTGCAATCATGCTTACAAGAAAGAAAGAAAGAAAGAAGCAGGCCGTGGGGGCTGCCTGAGGAATTTCAGGGTCCGCGGCCCGGTCCGTGAGTCCATTCTCGATTCCTATTTCCTAATTCGTCACGGATAGATTTCAGCCCGGCACCAGGCACACGCAATGCCGCTCTAGATCGGCTTTTATTTACCTTAGCTCTGCAATAGGAGAGGCGGATGGCCGAAGCGGGACCAACAAGCATCAAGGAGAGTAAGTCGTCAAAGAGCCGGCGATCCCATACGGCAATTCATCCCCTGCGATTCGATTATCTTGGAAGTAGTTATAGAGCCTCGGAGTAGAGAGACATTGAGGGAAAGACTGTACCGCAAGTCTCTGCATTTACAGAACCCTGCTTTGCTTGTGAAGCCTTTTCCGTTACATCTCGCGGCAACTTAAGCGAACGAGATAGCATGTGGCATTCCCAAACATTCATCCAATTTAAAGATTAGTAACCCTTGAGAACATTGCGGAGCTACCTTAGTTTGCCACCCCTTAGCACTCGAAAGCGGCAAATTCAAGTATCTTCTTGAATTCCTCTCAGACACCTATCGCTGCTCCGAGGACTAAGCTCCTTGCAGTACTACTAGCTCTGCTTTCAATTCCTTCCGAGGGTTTCAAGATTCTTACGGAGGTGTTATGTATTGTGGGCTGCTATTCTCGGCAAGCACCCGAGGAGAACCTTATGTGTTGCGTCTATACGGGCGCTCATTCGACGAATATCGTGAACATTCTTGACGCCAGACAAGTTTCAGCCCCGGAACGTGGGATGGCGTAATAGATCACCGGCCGAGAAACTAGGCTGCAGAATCGGACTGATGCGATCATCTTAAACGCACGATGGACGTTACGGGGCCAGCTTCAGTACTGTAGTCTGTTGGAATGCTGCTGCAGTGGCGATGTCTCATCTGGTTATCAGATGAGAGCATGCTTGGCCTCCATTCGTTGGGAGAGGGATGGACTCAGGCAAAGGAAAGCGGGGGACAGCCGTTTTCGGTAATGTGCTCGTCGCTCCTCCGTCTCGATAAGAACAGGCGAAGAATACGGTCGCCAAGCTACGGCCATCCTTACTCGGCCGCGGCCTGAACCGAGTGGAGGGACTAAGCGCTCGACTGAGCCTCTCATGGAGTGCGAATGATATGATACCTCGGGCTCCAACCAAGGGAGGATGGTTACATAGGCTTGGAATTCTGGGGAGGGCCCGGTGGAATCTTGATTACGCCCGTTTTGGACTTGGTCAAGTTGTCTTGCCTCGTCTCATCGGGCATCTCCATCTAAGACAGGTTAGAAGATGTCAAACCCAGTTAACTGGATGCGAACTTACGCACGCCACACTAGGTCGCGACTATTTGACCAAAAGTATATACATGTCTAAGCCCGTTGCTTCGGGCAGAACAGGAACTCAAGCCCAGGAGATCGTTCCAGCGACCTCCACGGCTCCCTCGACTTACCAGAGAATCCGACGAACCTGTGTTGTGCTTTAGAAAAGACCATGCGCATCAGCATCGAGTCCCTCCCTCTCCATTTCCCGGCATAGATTGGAATCCGCCCTTGTTCTTGGCCAAGGGCCATCCCGCAGCGATGGCATTAGGCGCCCCGGGAGGGACAGAGGTTCAGGTGCGACACACTCAATGCATCTAACTCGACCATAATTTTCTCGCTAACAAGGCAATCCCTCGGTGAAGCTCGCGGGGTGGGTTTTGATCGTCGTCTCAGCTGCTGTCATCGCTGCCCGCATCTATCTCCGGCTCAGAATCCAACAGCGGAGGATATTGATGAGCGACTTGCTCATGTGCGCCGCTTGGGTTTCGGGCATCGTGACCACATCCTTCAACGTCCCCTTGCAACGACTAGGCGCGCTTGAGCCGGATGTAAAGACGACGATGGAGGGCTTTCGCGGCAATCCCGACGACATTCCCACGATATTCAAGGTAATTACTCCGGTGGAGGAGCACCAAAGAGCGAAACTAGGACGGTGTTGACAAGAGTGCCAATCTAGCTGTTCTGGTTCGCGAATATCCCTTTCTGGTCGACTTTCTTCCTCTCTCAGGCCACCCTGCTTTCTATGTACTTGCAAATATTTCCAGATTTCATGAGGAAACGAAGAATATTCCTGTGGGCAACGATTATATACGTCGCCTGCGCCTACTTCGCCAGCCTCGTGCTCCTTTTCTTCATCTGCTTTCCGATATCGACTGTCTGGTAAGTGGCGACTAGTCTGTTCGACATGCCAGAGTCAATCCTGGAGCATCGCTGACATTCAAGATTAGGGATATCGATCCCGATAGAACATGCCCGAGCAGAGTAACAAGCACACTAGATCGAGTGACTTGGGCCCTCCACTTCGTTGGGGACCTCTTGGGTGAGTCGACAGGACTAGCCGTCGAATAGACGCAAGATGGCAGGGATTAACACGAACAGTGTTTGCTTTGCCATGGTTTATCGTACCCTCACTGAACATGAGGAGATCGCTCAAGTTCGGAGTTTACTGCACGTTTCTTCTCGGCATCATCAACATCGGCATTGACCTCAACCGCTTTATCATAATCGAGACATCACGGGTCCATGGCCAGTTCTCCATCAGCCTAGTTTGTATGTGCATCAGGCCCTGTACCAGATCTCGTGGGCTAACCGGTGATGCAGTGCTCTGGTGCATAATCAACTGCAACCTAAGCATCTTTGTTGCGTGTTTGCCGGCATTGCGGCCGTACTTTAGCACGTCGAGGGCGCCCGGCGGCGAAACCAACTCGAGCAGCCACAACAAGTCTTCGACGTCGGGACAAGCCGACGTCCGACAAACAATCGGGTCGATGAGCTCGAGAAACATACACTTTGTGAATCAGCTCGACGGCGAAGTCTGGAGTGATAGAAGGACGAGCACCTGGAGTAGTAATGCGGAGTTGATCCGGGGTGGGCGATGATCGGTGGAGGTTTCGTGAAGATGATGACAATGGTGTAGAAAGATACCTAGGATGCAGCCATTGAGCCTGCATGGGCCCAGTACGAACTACAGTACGAACAATGTTAATGGATATAATTATGTGTGTTGGCCAACATAGACCCAAGTCTACCTACCAGTCATGTCGGTTCTCTAAGACTCAGCGGCTACTCGGCCAGACTAGCATCCCCAGGCAACAACCCACCAAAGGGCCAACAGATGTAAGTCTTTTTCCAGTTCCTAGGGAACTTCAGTGCCTGCACATGCGCCGCTCGATTCAGGCAGCCTGGCAGGTCGCCTAACGGTGAGCCGCATGCGGCCATGATTGCTGGATGGACAGGCCGCCCGGTGAGCCGCCAGGTGAATGACTGTTGGCCACCAACACGAAGAAGTCGACCTCGCCCCCGCTGCACGAATGCAGTACAGCCACCCGCCTATTCCCCTCGTACAGCGAACTGGACAATGCACTGCAGAGTTGTTCTCTGGCGTCTCATTGGGGCGCTCAGATCGTGCGAGACTGCGAGTGAGATGATGACGGGCCCAGCTCTGCCTGATGCTGCCTTGTTAGACTCCGACTGTCCAATTCCGCGCAGTCATTCCGTCCATCGGCTCCATCATTTGTGGGCGCTCTTTGGCTCTTCTCGTCACGCCGCCCGCCGCTGCCTATAGATGCAACGGCTGAAGTGATGCAGTGAGTGTTGCGCCTGTTCGTTGGCCGCAGTTCTGGCCGTCCGCACAGCCGTGTCTGTGGCCTACCCGTGACCTTTTCGTGACCATCTTGGCCTTGTTTGTCTTCGACCCGGCGAGCTGGAGCTGGTCTGTTTATCGGAGAGCCGCCTTTCATCCGTCGACACTCATTCACTCACTCAGCCTTTGTATATAACGTGACCCATCCATCTCATGCGACCTTATTCTGCACTCCTCAGCATATCCCTCATCCTCATCTCATCCTCATCCGCATACTCTTCCTCTCCCTCATCCCTCTGCTCTCACTCTACTTTCACCCTGGCTCAACTCACACATCGCATCGACATTATCCCGTGGTGTCACACATTCCCACCTCTCTCTCTCTCTTCCTCTCTCGATTTCCATAAATCTCCTCGTCCTACCTTCATCCCGCGCTACGAGGTTTGCTTTGCTTTGCTGTCCGCGCTGTGGTAGGTGCGTTTGCGCAACCATCATCCCTGCCTTATCAAATCGCATCTCATCCGCTTCACTTTTGTGTTTGTGCAGCCTCGTTTACATATTCCCGACGGCGTCTCTCTCCCACTGCCTCTCTCATTCTCTCCTTCCTCCTCTCTCACCTCCGTTCCATCATCAGTAAGCGCCAAGCATCCCCAAAAACGGTACATGCACAGCTTCCTCCCACAAAATCCAGAGAGTACCCAGATAGCCGACTTGGCTCCCGCTCCCGCTTCCGCTCCCGTGTTTGCATCGAAAGTATTCAGGCTTCTCTCTGCCTAAGGAAGAGACTCGTCGCTGCCTGAAACCCTCAGGCTAACGACCCACAGCCGACTTTGAGGCTTAGAGCCTACAAAACAGCCAACTCAGCTTGCGAGAGGCTACACTGGTGGATGCAACCGTCCCGTTTGAGAGTCCTTGTACACCTGGCACCAGCAGTCCACAAACTCCCACCAACAACACCAACACACACGCGTCCGCACGCAAATAAGATCACCCCCTCGCTTCGAAATCCTTTGTTCGCTTTTCCCGTCATCCGTTCCATCACCTCAGCTCTCTTCCCATTCCATATCTTGTGCCGTCCCGCACAAAAAGCGAAGGTGCTGCCGCTCACAGCCGCCGTCGTCGTCAAAGATGGAGCCGACTGAAGCTACCATCGTCCCGGCAGATCGCCGCGACGACTCCGACCCCATTGGTTCCACAACGGCCACAGACGACTCCGCCCGGACGCCCGTGGAGACGAACCACAACTCCACCGACACCGACCCCAAAGCTGCCGGGTCCGGGCGATCCGATCCCGCCAAACGCACTGCCAAAAAAACTGCCAAGAGGCATCATCATGGGAAGTCCAAGACCGCCAAGTCAAAGTCAAAGACCGCCGACTCTGCCCTGACCGACATCGAGGGCGACACAGAGAGCTCTGACGCCTCGGACACCTCTGAGTCGGATTTTGATTCTGACGATGAAGAGGTTGAGACAAAGTCTGTCTCCAAGAAGAACGTCAATGTGCCCAAGTTGAAGCCCAAGTCCACTAAGAAGCTCAAATCGAAGCAGCAATCCGGCCTCAAGAAGGCCTCCAAGAAGCAAACCAAAAAGAGTCAGAAGAAGAGCAAGAAGAAGAGCAAGACCCTGGCTGCCGACTCTGACCAAGAATCTTCCTCCTCCGATGAATCTTCCTCTTCCGATTCGGAACTGGATGACACCAAAGACGACGTTTCTCAGAATGACGACCTCAAGGATGAGTTTCAGGCCTTGAAACTCCAAATCACCCAGCTACAGCAACAACTGGCTCAGAAAAACACTCCCCCTCAGTACGCCCCCGGGGGTTTTGGCTACCAATTCGCTTTCCCAATGGTTCAGCAGCCACCTCCCGTCACAGCCGCAGTCCCAACCTCGATTCCTCCTCCTGCGATTCCCAATCCTCCCGCCGCTGCACCTAGCCGTCGTCGTTTTCGCCCAGGGCAAAGAGGAATGAATGCTACACCGCGGGGTGGAAATAGCCTCACTGATCCGCTCGACGACGACAAGGATTCTCTAGAGGAGTCGACGAAGGGCAAAAAGAACGCGGGGGTCGACTTCAAACGAGTGGATTGGGTGTGGGACAACAAAATCCACAACTATACGTTGCAGGACACTACCGAAGCGACGGCCGACTCGCTCTACGACAGCTTCATCTTCCATGTCCGCAGGACCTTTGACTGGGAGGGAAAATACAGGACAACTCTGGTGGACATCAAGAGCAAACTCTTGCGCGAGTGTCTCCAGGACATCATAGGAAACGTCACTGGTGTAAGCTTGGTAGACGAGACCCCTAAGCTTGACCCCAATCTCCTGTTCCTGTAAGTACTAACCGGCTATTTGTTCGCTTGCTTGTCAAACCGTTGTTATGTTCTTATGCTAACGTTGAGTTCAGATATCTTGAAGATTTGCGTGCCCATCGAAAGTTGCTCAAGAAAACCAAGCCTGCTGGAGACAACAAGCAGGAGCGAAAGAAGAACCAAAAGCGACTCGATGAAAAGCGAAAGCACCTCAAGGTCCTCCTCAAGTACCTTGATGAAGACTACGCCGCAACCAAAGAAAGCCTCTACCCCATGCTAGAGAGCGGCTTGATCACCTTCGACCTATTGTGGGCGCTCTGGAAACCAAATACAATTGCTTGCATGTCGACCTATGGGAGTACGAGCGAGCCCCGCGCCTTCAAGGTCGAGATGGCTCAGCTCCACGGGAGCATCATGAAAGGCAACTTCTACTACATCGATGGGAAGTACTTCGAGTATGATGGGAAGAAGTTTGGCTACGGCAACTTGTCGGAGGATATCCCCGAGTTCCACGGCGCTAAAAAGATCACCAGTCTCCCCTGCTACCCGATCAAGTACCACCAGAACGAGGAGCAAGTTCGCAAAGACTTGATCGAGCGAGGCAAGAAGTTTGTGTCGCTCAGTGGTGTTCACTACAAGAGCTACCAGGGAATGGCCTTCCTGAAGCGCAAGAAGACGATTGTCAAGTTCAACGTGGCGCAGAGCCGGATCATGGTGGACCCAGCCATCTTCCGGAGGATCAACCCCAACTACAGCGTCTCTCTGGTCAAGCCCAAGGATCATGATATTCTTTCCGACGATGAGAATTCTGATTCAGAAGAAGCCTGCTCCTGTGCCTGTGACTCTTCAGACTCTGAAGGTGGTGAGAAGGTCAAGTTCGTTACTAAGGTCTTCAAGGACATCGAAGGTGGCGTTCACATGGCGCGAATACCCAAGGGCGAGCTTGACGAAGAAGACAACCAGGACAAGCTCGATTTGCTGCCAGACAGGAAGGGCTCAGTCCCTGGAGGCGAGCGGGACGGGAAGGCCGAGGCTGAAGGGGACGCCGAGACGCCACAAGAGTTTACAGATGAGGAATACTTGATTGCGTCTTCCGTTGTCCTCGGGTTTGCCTTTTCCGAAAAGCAATGGCTGGAGTTTACCGTGTCTGGAATCAAGGAGATCAAGTGGAACGAGAAGGCTTGGGACTCGCTTGTTCTTGAGGATGGAACGAAGGACCTGATCAAGGCCTTGGTAGAGTCTCGCAAGTACCACGCAGCAAACACCATTGATGATGTGATCCAGGGCAAAGGCAAGGGCCTCGTCAGTAAGTTTACCGTCATTCAAATTATGACCACCTTATTACGTCGAGCCAACGCTAACAGAATTCTTCAGCTGTCCTCCATGGACCTCCGGGTACTGGCAAGACGCTTACGGCCGAGGGCATCAGCGAGCTTCTCAAGTGCCCCTTGTATATGGCCTCAGCAGGAGAGCTAGGGACAGACTCGCGATTCCTTGAGGTGGAGCTTCAGAAGATCTTGGATATTTGCCATGCCTGGGGCGCCATCCTGTTGCTAGATGAGGCTGATGTGTTCTTGGAGAAGCGAGACATGCACAATATACACCGCAATGCTCTCGTGAGCATCTTCCTCCGGCAGCTGGAATACTTCCAGGGCATTCTTTTCCTAACGACAAACCGGGTTGAGGTATGTCTCTCTGCTGCTCTGTCAATACTGCGTGTGTGGTTGCTAACCTAATGTCCAACAGACTTTCGATGAGGCGTTCCAGTCACGGATCCACATTGCGCTTCGATACGACAATCTAGATGCCAAGGCGAAGCGGACGATCTTCAAAATGTTCCTGGAGCGAGTCCGAGCTCTTGGCAAGATTGAGGTGACACCTTTGACGGAGGACGATCTGGTTGCGTTGTCGAAGCAAGATCTTAACGGACGAGAGATCAAGAACGTGGTGGGATCTGCCCAAGACCTGGCCGTTAACAAGGGCGAGGCATTGAGCATGAGACACATCAAGCAGGTTCTTAACGTGCACGCCAAATTCGGGCGCGATCTCAAAGGAGGAAGTGGATATGAGGATGCCATGAGAAGCTACTTCTAGACCCGAGGTGGCACTCCGCCACGATCGCCGGAACGAACTCTGGAGACATTTGGAGCGATCAGTGAGAGCGGAGATGAGGATCTAGATGGCAAGCAATGTGGTCATGTAAAGGTTCAAGCGAAGCGGGTTAAGCGCACTGAGAATCCATTGGAGATTGGACACGACGGTGGATCACGATGAGCCCCGGGTTGCGCGGATAGGGATAACGAATTTACGGATGCAACGATGTACTTTACGAGTAATGGATAGGGATATGATGATATACCTCGAGAGCAAGCGAAAGCAGGGAACTGAGAAATAGGCTATCATGCTTGATCCGCAATTGTTGGAGACGGTTGAAGCGAGTATCCTCGTTGGGCGAGAGCATGAATTACCGTGAATTATCACCATGCGACGACCATCCAGGATGCCATGGAACGGCCCCTTTCTGCCCCAGCGGATGGAGACGGTCAATCTCGGTGAGGACTGGCCATGGACCAGTTTACATGGTATGGCTGAAGCGGCCTTGATCGACAAAGCAGCCAAGACGCCATGCAGGCCTCTCCTTTTTTGGGTCAACCAGGCTAGAGGACAAGGAAGCCTGGGAGAAAGAACGGACCTAGAAGCACGAGCCATGAGCCAACGGTAGGGATGATCTTCTTTTGAAGCCAAGCGGAGACCGGCATCAGCACGTTCCCGGGAGTGGTTGGAAGGGATTCAGATCCGTGTCCCAAGGCGGCTGGAAATAGCAGCATATGGAACGGAAGAGCGGCCCCAAGAGGGGCGGCCTATTTCCCCAATACGGGGTACGGAAGGACAAAGGACAAAGGTCAGCAGTCAGCTTGGAGCGGTGGTTCTTCTCCACTCGAGCTGGATGTCGGTCGAGGCTGGGGTGGTTCCACACACGATGAAACCAGCTGACGGTGCTGTTTGCAGCTGGATGGAGCTTGCTTACATCCTGTGCTTGGGAAAGCCGCTTGGAAGAATGCGGCATGGAAAGTAAGTGGGAGCAAAGGCTGGGCCTTTTATCACAATGGGGAGGGAGATATGGAGTCACGGGGAGAGACAAAGGGGAGGTGTGTTGGTATACGGATGGGGCGTTGCGATGACAATGAGGATGCAGGAGGCTGCAGCGTATGGAGCGACGGGAGATGTTAAGGACAGAATCGATGAACAAGGGCGTGAACGATAGGATCAAATAAGATCCAGCGAGAGGACTTGAACAATGGATTATGACTCCCTTAAGTTAATTACTAGGTAGGCAAGTAGGGAGCATGAGAGTAGGATTCAATGGTTTGTTTGTCTGTCCTTGGATCCCTGATTCTTTGAGTTTACCCAAATAGGAAATGCGGTCATGGGGATGGCTGTGAAAGGGAGGGAATGCTGCAGAAAGGCAAAACGTATCATTCACTACGGAAAGAAGGAAGCAAAAGTTTCCGGGATGCCCATAGAGCTGGCGAGACTCAGTGGTTGCTTTCTTTTCCCAAGCCTCCCGAGTCGGAATTGTCGTCGGGTCAGGCCATGGAATGCAGGGCAACGCCTCATCTCAGCCGTCAGAAAGTCAGATGGGATCAGAACAATGCTTGGCACGGCCGAATTAGGCGGGTTTATGCCAGGAGCCACCGCCTTCTATATTAGGACAGCTGGCCTAACAGCCGGATGTTTCGAGAGTCCGCCTTGCTGCCTCAGGCATATAATATAGCCCCCCTTTCACTGGGCTGGGAACGGCGGCTGATGAATGGCAGATGAGGGCTGGGCTGTCTTCATTTCCACTCCCGGGGGGCTCTGGGCCACTCGTCCCCCCTAACCGCTGGCGTCGCCTGAGGCCCGGGCCTCCTGCTGGTCATTCCGGAGGGCGAGAAGGCGACAAAGCGGTTGAGTGGCTTGCTGTTTATTGTTTCATGGACGGGCCTGCGTCGTCCGGGGGAGGGAGGTTTTACCCTCTGAGCCTGTGGGCACTTGGCACTGTCAAAGACACACGCGCACACGCAGATTGTCACTATCCGCTTTTTTGTCCATCAGACGAACCAACAAACGAACGGGGCACGGGTCCACATCGCAGGCTCCAAAGGACGAGGGCCACGACACAGGACCACGCAGGGCCACGCCAGCTGATGGGCCAAGGCGACCAAGAAGCATCCAAAAGCCAGAGCCAAGATGGTGGGGATGTGGTTTGTGGCAGGTGGCAGGTGGCAGGCAGATCCGATGGCTGCGGGATGATCATCACCTGGCTATGGTTCACTACATGCGCTCTGCTCCATCGCGATTTGATACGTGTGCGATGCGTTGGTTTTTTTTCTCCTTGAACTGCTCATGTCTGCTGTGAGCGGTCAGCACGCAGTCAGCAACAGGTACGGATACAGGACAGCGGCAAGTGATGAGACCCCTGTGGAGGGCCGATGCCATGCCATGTCGACCCAACTTACAGCGGCGCCAACTGCGCGGGACACTGGGACTGCTTGGGTCCACGTATCCCGCACATATTAACTGCCCCCCAGCCTTCCATCCCGACAGCGCTCCGTACAGTGGTATTTCGAACGCAGGTCCGCCGGGACTTGGATTTGCCCAACAAAGCGTGCCTCTCAGGGGCGGGTGTCCGCTGGCTAGTCCAAGGCGGGAAGCAAGGCAAGGGACGAAAACGGCGGCAGGGTCGTTCATTTCCTTCCTTTTTCCCATATTTCCCGGTGTTTCGTCTCGTCTTGACTCTTTTCGTAGCCGCGTCGCCACGTCCTTACGAAGCCTTCCCAAGCGGGACTCGGGAGGCTGCCGGATGCTTCCATCGGAACTCCACCTGCTGGATCCCAATGCCTGGAGACGCCCACTTCCGGCTTTCTGTTCTGGTCTAGTCTTCTGGGATCTGTTGTCTTGTTCTTGCTGACGCGGCGATCGGGCTGGGCTGGTGCTTCTACGCGGTGGGGCAGTCGACGCAGTCGTCGTCTGGGGGGCCAGGGCAACAAGAGAGGTCGGAGAGGGAACCACATAGCGCAACGACCAATCGGGCTCCCCTGGTACCTGGCAGACCCTAGGAGATGATCCTGGGCGAATGTTGCATTCCTGTGGGTTTGGCTTGCCGCCTTGGGGAAGGCCAAAAGGACAAAACCAGGCTAGGGTAGCGCTGGGCCCGGCCCACGGGCTGTCTGGTTGGCGCTGGCGCTGGTGCTTTGGTGAGTTAGCTGGCGCTGTGTCTGGGAGGTCATCCAAGGTTCCAAGGGGCATCCACCGCCGAACACAGAGAGATGAGAGCAGGGCGGAGGGTGTGGGCATGGATCTCATCGTGGGCCACAGAGGAGAGAGACACGGTATGAATGCGTGTGTCCGCCCACACCTCCAGCACCACCCACGCCACCCACACCACCTACTGCCACCCCCCCCCGACTCGGCGGCCTTAATAACACTCATCTCCCTCCTTTCTCGTGTTGCTTTTCTCTTCTTCAGCATCGTTCTCTGAATCACGGCCCATTTGCCTTTAAGTCACTCATTAACCAAACGCTCTCGAAGTGTTTATACCGCTCTCTTAGCCCCAAGACTCGCAAACTTACCTTCCTTTCCAAGGCAAATCGGAGTATTCTGTGAATACTACCATCAACTGTTCAACTCGAAACCCTCCAACTCACCAAAAAAAAAACACCGTCAACATGAAGGTCTCTTCCTCCGTCCTCATCCTCGGCGCCGCCCTCGGCGTCTCGGCCCACCCCAGCGGCCACGCCCACATGAACGCTCACAAGGCCCGTGACTTCGTCGTTGCCAACAAGCCCACCACCACCGTCATCCAGTACGTGACCAAGGCTGCTGTCGCTGCCGAGTCTACCTCGACCGCCGCTGCCGCTACCTCGTCCGGCGATGACTCTACCACGGGCACCTACGTCGACTTCTGCAGCGGCAGCACCGCGAAGCGTGCCACCGCTGAGGAGATCGCCTACAAGGGCAACACCGGTACCGCCGACAACTACGGCTGCAACATCATGACTGTCAGCAAGAGCATCGCTTCCCAGTACAAGTACACCGCCACCTTCAACAACGCCGTCAGCGAGGACCAGTCCTGCGTCTGCTTCAACAAGATCGGCCCCGATGGTGGCATCAACGGCTTCTGGAAGGGCAACCAGGCCATCTCCTTCACCCTCCCCGCCGACGGCTCCAAGGTCGTCGCCTTCGAGGCCAACTCCCAGGGTGGCTGCGTCTGCGGTGTCGGTGAGGTCCCCACCACCTCCATCGGCCAGTTCGCCGGTACCTGGCTCGAGTTTGACTTCGGCAACGAGTCCAACGACAACTGGTCCGGCGCTGACGCCTCTTGCCTGGTCTCTGCCGCCAACGGCCTGGACATCCCCGCCCTTGAGGTCTGCGGCGCCGGCACCTGCTCCACCATCGAGACCGGCGGCACCGGCAAGAACGCCTACCTCGGCGGCATGGAGGCTGACGACGGTGTCGGCCTCAACCTCCCCGCTGGCAAGGTCCGCCTCACCCTCACCGTCGGCAACTAAGCCCCGGTTTCGTGTCAAAAAGGCTCTTGTGCGCGATAGATTTGGCGGTTGTTTTCTATACCTGGTGTTCTTTGGTGCGTGGATACACAACACAACTGGGGTGATGGCTTTCTCCAGATGAGAAGCTTAAAAGGCCACCTTGGATGCTGGATCGGGATCTCTTGTTTTACAATTATACATAAACATGGTATTATGTGATATATTGCTTTCAATCTGATGGAATCTTTTTTTGAATACCTACTTTCCCTAATGAAACCCATATGCACACTTTGATTCACCTACCAATATTTGTATCGCACCATGTCATGAGACTATCCTCTGCCGTGCAACTTGACGTATGAACCATTGTCTTTGTGAAACAGAATGTCCGACTGTTCATGAGATGCTGTTTAAGCGTAGCCTTACGCATATTGAGCTGGATCCTTGGTACTTTGTCAGAGACGGCGAATTGATCCTTCTCATCGCCAAGTCTTCCTTCCCGAATCCTTCTCCTCACTCGCGGGAACGATCTTTCACCTCGCTCACCGACGGTTGAGTCACAACTTCCAACACACACGCCCCCTCCATCAGAGATTTCTTTGTTTCTCTTTGTTTCCCCAACCTCGTCCTTTTTTCTAGGCTTGCGTCTTTTTCGTCATTTTGCCTTCGCCAACGTGGTTCGGGACGGGACGAACGAGAAAAACCGTCGTCGGCGTTACTTGTGATAGGCCCTCGGACGTCCACGACAGGTCCGGGCGGGGAAGGGCTAATGCAGCATTACCTTGTTTCAGGATCGGTGTGTAGGGTAGTTTAGGTTTTCGTCTGGGATGGGGAATCGGGGGGAGGCTGCTTTAGCGGTGGAAGGTTGTGCGGGAATTGTGACGGTCCCATGTGAAAGATGGTTAATATGGGTTGGGTGGAGGGACGGTGGAGTTGGTTGACACCTCGAATCGTTGGCGGATGGGCTTTGTGGCTTTTGGTAAGGCATGAAGAGGCAAAGATGTACAGAGAAGCTCGAGTGGTGTGAGTGATCCTTGTCAGCCTAACACTTACGCAGAGTGAAAATTCAGCATTTGTTGAATGCAACGATCATCCATCTGAGTTTCCCGTGACGAAAGAATTTGCTTTGTTTAGTGGTTAGTTAATGCTTATCAATGGCTTTACGGCGAAACGCAGCGTCCAAATACAGAAGCCCAGTGACAATCTTAGTTACAAACGGTCAGTGCTATGCAAGGCAGCGTAAGGCTAAACGGAACTAACGAAGGTTAACGGAGAGAGGTGATCATGCCGATGTCATTCATCCATCATACCATTTGACAATATGGTCAAAATTGCCGAGGAGTTGTGTAGCTGATATGCAATAGGCTTTAAAGCAGCGCTCTTCACAACTCCGCACCCCAAAGCTTCCGTCCAATGGTTGCTCGGCTCCCCGACTCGTGCCTGGCTCGGATCCACTTGTGCCTGACATGCACCACGTGGATAGCGCACCAGGAGCCCGCTGTCACGACGGGATTGGCAGACAGCCCTACCCTACAGATTTTGCATTGCGGTACCTACCTTAGCGGGCAAACCCGAGCTTGAGGGCGGCCAAAGTGCGTTCAGCTAACTAATACCACGGCGAGAAAGAAAGGTGAGGGAATTCTGGATCCTCCGTCGGCAGTTGGCGGGTTTGTATTTTGTTTGTTTGTTGGTGGTGGTGGTGTGGAGGTGAGGATGGTGGAGTTGGCACATGTCTCGGCAGCCGACTCGGTCGGTGAAGTTTTAATGGGTGAGCGAGGTGAAGAAGTGCCGGCTCACAGAAAGTGGCTTACGGAATGGATGGCTGGGGTACGGAGTATGGTGAGGCGGGTTAGGGTTGAGGCGAGTGGGAGGAAAAAGGTGTTTTCAAAGTGCGTGAAGAACTTTGCTCCTACATCTTCGCCTGGCTGGAATATACTGTGAATATCGCCCTTTTGCTTGTACAGCGAGCTGGGTTTTGGTGTTTATTGGATGGGATGAGGGAGGCGTTGGAATTGTGCACGTTTTTATTTCGCCTGTCGGCAGTGTGATAAACTCTGTTTCAAGTATTGTTCAGTCTTGAAACGTTAAGAGATAAGATGTAAGAGAGCTACCTTGTGCGTTGGGCGAAATGCACGGCAAGGCGGATACTTCACTCAGGAGAGCTGGCATTATCGTGAGTCGGATTCAGGTGCTGCAGCATCGTGGCTGATTGAGCAGGTTCAGGTTAATCGACAGCTTTCAGGCAAGGTGAGGTGTTCTATGTACGGTGAGTTGGATTCATGCAAGCTCTTCCGTCGAATGTTGTACGACGGAACGACGCGGCCCAGCGCAGCAACTACGAGCACAGCACATGCAATGAGAGGACAGCGCTTGCATTGTGAGCTGGTTAGACAAGGGCCAGGTATCGAGTGCGACGGTAGCACCAATTAGCCACCGAGTTATAGACAGGGGACGCGAATGCAATGTGATATGACCAGAGGCCGGATTGGTGATGGGAATTGCATCGCGCACCATCCATTTATCCAGTGGTGTCTGCTAAGAGCTATCGCCGAAGCCTCCGGCGCTTTGTTCCTCGAAGTGGAATCGAGACGAGAATGCCAGATCGGGAGGCGAATCTGGAGGATTTGCATCGAGGATGTGCATCACTTGTGCTAGGGCCAATCACGATTATCCCGGCGCCGTGGAACGGCGGATGCAGAGCTTTGGACTCGAGAGAGACCAGAGAGGATTGGCTGACCGGGGTGCCTTGTTGTGCAAAGCAATTCCTCCGGGAGAGCACGGATGACGGGCATGAGATCCTAGCTGGCAGTTGGTGTCGATCCATTCCAGCTAGCCGAGTGCTTGTAAGGAAAGGGAAGCGCGGTTTTGGATTCCAACAACGCGATGCAGTGTCATGAGCCTACGTCGCAGGAGCCAGATATCTTTTGTTCTTTATAAGAAGGTTTTGCTCTCCATGTCCGCGTCTTCGACGTTCGGACAGGACCCGGGTCCGGGGCCCGGCGCCGGTCGGTGGACGGAGGCCGGCGCACGGGACAGCAACGGACAGGAACGCCTGGCGTTGCTTGGTCGCGGGCAATCAAGCATGCTTCGTAAACGCGCATGAAAGGACGGATCCAAGGCATGAAGCACAGTAGATTAACGGACGCCTCTTCTCCCCGTGTGTACATAATACGGCCGTAGGTGTTATTGTTTTGTTTTTGTTTGCCTCCTTATCGTCATGTCATCATTTGCAGCAATACGACGTCGAACGGGCGGGCTAGCGTGGGTGGTGGGTGCGCGACTTCAGCCGGAAGGGAGGGAGGGACGGAGGTTGAACTGGCCTTGTTGAAAACAAAACAAATGGAAGGAAAAGAAACGGAACAAGAGGCTGTGCGATCAAATAAAACACGCAACCAGGCCTTGCCATTCAGCAGTCCGCAGTCAGCGCGGCCAAACATTGCTCGCATCCATCGCCAAGGAGTGAGAGAAGTGAGGACGGAACTCGGACCTCCCCTCCTCTAATAAAATGGCCCCGGGAGCAGTTCCCTGGCCAAGCTTCAACAACCCCTGGTTTAAGACAACGGAGAGCTGGGATAGGTCAGGAACACGCCCGGGATACAGCCTACAGGCCTGGACAGACAAGCCAGGCCCGAATAGAAGTCTGGGATATTAACCGGGATATGGACGCGTCGCCAACGGCCGCCACCGTCCGCCAGAGTTTCACCCCAAGGAGCCCCGGACAGACCAAAATAAACCACAGCCCACAGCCCACAGCCCAGGACTCTCTCCCGAGTCCCAGCGCGCCAGCTAAGAGCCCGCGTTGCTGGAGTCTGGCTGGCGTTGGTACGTTTCACACAGATGGCGGCGTCATCCCTTTTCCGGGCAAACCTCCTCAGAGCCCATTCACTGTACATAACCCAGCCCGGGGAACCTTGGGATAAGTGGATGAGCACCGATGAAATGTGCCCTGCGAAGGGGGAAACGAGGGTGGGCTCTTCTTGTCCAGGGCTGTGCGCGCGCCGGGTCTAACATGGGAAGCCCTGGAATTGCGACAGAAGCAGAAGCCTTCGTCGGGTCGTCTTCCTCGACTTCGATCTTGGACTTTTGCTTCTCTTCGCCGCTGTTGCTGTTCGCTCGTCATTCGTTCTTTTCCCCCGTGTTGCTTCGTGACCTGTCCGTGACTCTTCCTCCCAGCCCTGGCCTTGGCTGATTTCACTCGTTTGACACGAAACCGTCTTGATCACCGATCCATCGAATCGCTTCCTTCCCCTCCACTCCCTTTCGTCAGCGACCAGACATAGCCTCGTCCCATCCCCAGAAACCTGCTTTTGGAGGGAGTGAAAGCAATCAACCAAAGAGAGCCCATCTGCGTCCCAGCCCCAAACCATTCCTACATACTCAGTGCTCCAGCATATCGAATATCCGCCATGGCGCCGTAACGTCGTGGGAACACCCATCCACGGCTGCCAGCGACAAATCCATCCTCACCATGGTCCCGCAGCCACATCGGGCGACGAGTCGGTGCCGACGATACCTCAGAATATAAGATACAAAACACATACAACAACACCCACCTTCCCTCGTGGCCATGGACCCGGCTACGGGGCGAAATGCGCATATCCCGCCCCCCGGGATCAAGAGGCCCGTCGATTCCTACCACCGACAGCTCCACGAGACCCACGGCGTGCAGATCGAACAGCCGCCGTCGGACAACACGGCGTCCGGCTCCGGCACGCGGTCCTCCGGCGCCCGGGCGCGGCCGGACTCGTGGCGGGCCCGCCTCGCTTCTTCTTCCTCCAACGGCGGCGGCGGGACCTCGTCGCTTGCCCACGTCACCTCCTTCTTCGACTCGGAGCGCCTGGCCCGCTCGGCCGTGCAGTCCGAGGGGAGCATCCCCGCCCAGGGCCCCAACCGCATGCGATGGCCCTTCCTGGGGAGCATCAGGTCGCAGCGATCCTCGCCGACGTCGCCGACGTCTGCGATGCCCGCCCCCGGCTCCGACGCCGGCGACGCCAGCGCGATACAGCTCCCGTGGCGTCCTTTGTTTCTCCGGCGGCGGGTCCTGGCCTTGTTCGCCGTCTTGTTCGCCGCTCTTATTGCGGGTCTCGAGGCCGTGCTGGTGATATCAAACCAAAACGACGGGCTGCGGAAATCCAATGAAGCCTCGAGGCTCCTCTGGCAGTATGGCGTAGTCCTCGTCTTCGTCGTCGTTGCCGCCGTCTGGGCGAGGGTCGAGTATCAAGCTGCGACATCAGCACCGTGGATTCGCATGCTGCAAGGCCCTGCCGACATAGACAAGTCCTTGCTCCTCGACTATGTCTCCAAATTTCCACCTTGGACAATGGTAAAGGCCGCACAAAACGGGGACTGGCTAGTTGCAGTTACCGTTGCTGTCGGCCTGCTTCTCAAAGTCGTCATCATCTTTGCTACGGCCATCATAACCCCTAGACTGATTTCAGTTTCTGATGAAAGCACCACAATCACCGTGGGAGCGAGTTTCTCCCACAGCAATACCTCGCTGCAGGCCGTGGGATCTCTGCCATATTTCGCCATGGCTGGCCTACAAACAAACAACATGAGCTTCCCCAACGGGGTTTCGGCTCGAGCCGCGTACTTACCTTTTACTAGCAACAGAGACGACCTGACGACATTGAATGCGACTGTGGATGGGTTCATAGGCGGCTTGGATTGCGAGATAGCGACGTTGACGCTGAAGACGATACGATTCAACGGGGGCTCGGTTCGGTTGAATGTGACGGCGTCAACGAACAGCTGTGTGACAAGGCAGATCATTTCGAGCACTCAATTTAGTACCACCACGAACGACGATCTCCCCAGGAAATTTCTAGTCTTCCAAGCCGGAAGCTGCGATGGATCTACCGAGACGGACGACCAGCGTATCGTGGTCATGGCCGGCACAGTGGATCTGGACCTTGCCGCCATCAAGAGAGCGAAGACGAAATCGTCATCCACCACCCTCAGCGGCGAAATCTCAAGCTCGAAAGCCCTCTTGTGCACACCGAACTATGCCATCACCAAGATGCGGGTTTCCAAGGACCCGGAGAATCTCATATCGATCCAACGAGTCCACGGCGCCGAAAACACCACAATCGATGGGGTCCGGCCTTGGGATATTGCAGCCGCTCAGTTCGATTCGTACGCCACTGACGAGACCACTGGAGACCAGTCCTTTGCAGCAGCAACCCGGTTCTATCAGAAAGAGACGGTGTTCTTCGCCAATCAGCCGATGTACGCAGCCCTGGCCATGAGAGCCCAGGAGTCTGGATCTCCGCCCGAGTTGGCATCTTTGGAGGATGGAGCAGCGCTGAAGCAGCTTGCTGAGGATTACTACGCGCAGTACTCGGCGTTGATTGCGCGATATTCGATGACGGAGCCAACGACGACTTCGTCCACGGGTGCGTCCGGCTCTACGCAGCGCCGGCTCGTCGTGAGGGCTCCTCCCACGCATTTGATGGCCGGGCTGCTCGCGCTCTGCATCTTGGCCACCGTCGCAATCATATTCATAACCCCGACCAAGGGATTGCTTCCCCGAGACCCGAGCTCGCTCGTCGACGTGGCCGCCATCGTAGCCCACAGCCACCCCCTGGTCGAATGCCTCCGAGGCATGGGCGCCGCGAGCGAGGAAGCCATCCGCACGAGGCTGGGCGGCTCGGCGTATACCACGGGTGCCGAGGGCCACGAAAAGTTGGGCGACGATAGCCCGGGATACTTCCACATCTTTGGCGGCAAGGAGCCGCCGCGGAACGTCATGTTGAAGCGTGCGGCTACAGTGAAGTGGCGCCAGCCCGTCTTCTTCCACGGCCTCATCAGGCTGCTGTACGCCATTGTTCTCGCCAGCGTCATCATCGGGTTTGAGGTGGCGTTGCGGGCGTCGGAGCGGTATGACGGGCTGAGGACGATTGGGAACGACGATGCCTACATGGCTTGGACTGTGGTGCCGGCTCTGGTGTTGCTCTCCATCGCCCTGTATATGAGTGAGGTGGACTGGTGGACCAGAGTCCTCGCGCCCTTTGCTCGTCTCTCCCGTCAGGGTGAGTTCCACGAGACAATTGGGCTGAACCTGGTTGATGTGTCGGGGCCCTTGGCCATGTGGAGGGCCTTCAAGATGAACAATTTCGCAGCCCTGTCCACGATCTTTGGCATGTCGCTTGCAGCCTTGTTCACCGTCGCATCGGCCGCTCTGTTCGAGCCGGTTTCCATCGACGCCGCCAGCAGTGTAGTCCTCCGGACTGAGGATTTCTTTGCGAATAGCCTGGCATCGTCCCCCGATGACCCGGTTTGCACCAGGTGTAACAACGACACCCTCGCGGCCTCGATGATTCTTGTTGGAGATGCTCCGTATCCGAACTTTACCTTTGGGAACCTCAACCTGCCCTCCGTCGGCTTGGACGACCAGGACTCCGCCACCGACGACTTGAAGATATCGGTCAAGCTGACAGCCATCCGGCCCAACATGACCTGCCGGCTGTACCTCTCCCGTGAGATATCTACCAACCTCACGCTCGAGTATACCACCGACGACGACATTGTGAACCCTCTCCAGGTCGACCTCAATGGCGAGACTTGCCGGGGGAGTCAGGGTAGTGACGACAGCAATGCAATCATAGGAACGGCGAATGCTGCCGCGCAACGAGACGGCTCAGGCGCCGACGATGGAGCCTTCTTTGGCGTGGGACTCGGCAAATCGAACTCAACCACGCAGTGCTCCGACTGGGTCTACGTCTGGGGGCGGTTGGCTAACACCAACAGCGACAAGATCTCGGTGAGCAGCATCAACGCCTTGGCGTGCAACGAGACGATCCAGGCAGTCGAGACAGATGTGAATCTGTACGGCGCTGGCCTGCACATCGACTCCGCAGACCCCCCTACCCCAGATGAAGCGACGGTTCAGGACACATCGGTGGCGATCCCGAATCTCGATTACTCGTCCCTGGTCAACGTAGCTCACGACGGCCTCTTCGATGCCTTTTTCGCCATGCTGAATGCATCTGACTATGCCGCGTCGGAGGACTCGCTTGGAGGCTCGACGGCCGCGAATGCCGGCGAGGTCCGCTCCGCCATCCTACGTCAGCACGGCGTCATTCGAGCACAGTCGTTGAACTTCAAGAGTCGGCGACACCTGTCCTCGTCTGGGACGTTCCCGGCTGTGAACGGGCAGAACATCATGAGCGGCGTCAACCCCGAGGCGTCCGTCTCGGAAGCTGTGCCGCTGCTCGACGCCGACTCCATGTCGCAGCAGGTCCGGCTCCGACAGGGCGTCGTCGCCACGCGCGTTCTGCAGTGTCTCGTCGGCGCGGTGCTGGTCCTGCACATCCTGTCTTGGATATTGATGCCCAAGAACCGTCTGCCCCGATCACCCACCACCATTGCCTCGGTGACGGCCCTCCTGGTCGACGGCAACCTGCTCAGGATCCTGCCCCGTGCGGCGCAGTGGCAGCCCACGCAGGAAGCCGAACAGGCGCTTCGCGAGAGCGAGCTGGCGGAGCGGTTCGAGATGGGGTGGACGACGTCGCGAGTGCGCACAGGGCGGGACGGGCGCAAGGTCAAGATCGAGGGCGGCTCGTTTGGCATCCGGGCTCTTGCGGCGGGCGAGTGGGGGCCTAGGGAGGAGCACGAGATGATGCCCGTCGAGAGAAGGCCCGACGCGAGGAGACCGCCGGGGAGGCCTGAGGGGAGGCCTGAGGGGAGACGCATGGGAAGATCGACGGACATGAGGATCCTCAACAAGCCGCTGCCTGTTGTTCACGAGGGACCTCCAATGCCTGAGATTCCTTCGAAGAGAAGCTCGTCTGTTCCGAGGGCGTACCTGGACCGTCGACCGTCAGAGCCAGTATCTACAAGGAGGATGCCGCGGGAAAGGAGACCATCGGAGCCCATGTCGATGGGCAGCACGTCACGAGAAAGGCGACCGTCCGAACAAACATCCACAGAGAGCATGTCCCGAGAAAGGCGACCCAGGGAACAAACATCCACAGACAGCGGACCCTTGGAGCGCTTAGGCATGGTGCGCAGGGGCACGGCGACGCTGGGAGCCGACGAAGTCCAGCGAAGATCGATCGCGGTGGGCGACTCGCAGCGGGCCTCGACCACGACGACGGGCGGGCGCAAGGAGCTTGTCAAGGTGTGGTGGGCGTCATAATGGAGGGTTTTAATGGGCGGTAATGAACAGACGAAAGACAGAAGCTAGAGGAACCATTTGCGTATCTATCTGCGTATATAGATTTTTCTACCGGGGACATATATGTATGATACCAGGTGGAGTTTCATGGGTTTGGGAGTCGGAGAGCAAAGAATCTGGTGATGGGACCAGCCAACAAAAACAACAACAGACGATGCTGCCCAAGGGGCACGTGACGATTTTCTATGTATATATTATATATCATGCAATCATGTAGAATACACAAGTTTCGACAGTGCAAGTGGACAAGGAGGAGAGAATGCCGTCATCGTCGTCAGCCTTGGTCGTTCGTTACAAGTCAGCCCTGGCCATTCAGTGCAAGTCAGCCCTACGCCCTATTGAGTCATGCTAATCGTCAAAGCCCAACGTAGGCTACAGCGGGAGGTTCTAGATTGATCTAGAGCTTGTCATGGTTGAAACCCCCGGGAAACAGCGGCTCCTGTTTAAGCTTGAGGAGCTTTTAATATGATTGACAGAGGGAGGATTGCCGTGACTTCATTCGATGACTTACAGTGGGAGCCTTCTAGCATATACCCGCTGTAGAACCCTGAGATCTACTGCGCCCTCGCACACTAAGACAGCCATCGACTTTTCTTTTTCCTCACGCAATATACCCGATGAGCGTCTAACGGCCTATCACACCACATCCATCATGGCCGACTCCTCCACGCGCCAAACCCGCATGTTGGGCTCAGCAAAGGACCATGCCCAGCTCGTCCATGTTTGTATCCAGGAAGTCGAGGCCTTCATGGCCCGTCTGCAGCCCAAGTTTAAGCCTGTCCTCTCCGTGTCGACCGGCCTGCCTGCCTTTGTCCGCACGCTGCAGCGCGAACAGGACCTTCTCCAAGCCCTCGTCACGGCACTTACAAGCCCGGACCTCGCCGCCGAGGCCCTGAAGCTTCACGACCGCCGCCTAGAGGCCAGCGTCAACATCGCCTGCCGCGCCGTCGCCCAGTGGCACCGGCTGAAGCGCTGCCGCAGGTTCGTCGCCGTTAACCAGGCCTTCCAGGGCTCGTCGCGGCTGGACCGCCACAGCGAGATGGCTAAGCTTGATGTCGTGGGCCGTGAGAAGCAGAAGATGCATCGCATTCTCAAGGAGCAGGGCCGTGTCGAGGTTGACGTTGTCGATGGGGGGCGGGAGTGGCTTACCGTGAAGACGGTTCAGCGCGATCGCCTCGCCCGGCAGTTGAGTGACTGCGGATGGGCCTGGGGCGAGCACACTCTGGGCGACCGCGTCGATGAGGACGAGTGGGATGACGTACCGCTGGCCAAGTACGTCAGGAGGTTGGTTGTTGCGGCGAGGGTGAATCGCCACGAGTACCACTTCCCAACTATCCGGCTTGTCTTGTCCAGTCTGAGCCGCGCAGATGACGAGATAGATATCTTCATCGACCAGCTAGTGCATATGGATCCCTTCGTTCAAGTCGTCATCGAGTATCAAGACGGCCCCTTCATGTCCACGCCGCCGCCGCCTCTCGATGCCGCCATCGACAACCTTGTCGGCGACGAGCTGGAGGACCTAACTCCCACGCTCAACCTGGACCACACCATACTCATCGACCTGATCTCAGACCTGACGCATGCACTCCTTGAGCCCCAGCCCTGGCAAGCCCAAGACACGCGTGCGCAAATCGAGCAGGAGAACCGCCACCGTCACGAGGGCGGACTCATGGCTCCCACCATCTACCCCATACTGGCTGACCGGAGGCTAGTGTGCACCTCGGAAGCGGCAGAGCATTTCCACAATGTCCTGAAGACCGTGGGGACCGAGACGGAGCGTGAGAGAGGGAGGCTACTGGTGCCGTGGGACGACGATACGCGGAGTATGTCCACCCCAGATATTCGAGCCCGTTTCCAGGAGCTCTCGATCCACCCACTCCCCGACAGCGTGCAAGTGCCCATTGACATCTCCCCCGAGCCTTGGGACGCGGCCGCCATCGCCCAAGCCGTGTCCAGCGGCGTCCTCCCCGAGGTGGCCCTCGATGTCGCCCAGCACAGCGCCTTCAAGAGCTCCAAGCTGTCCATCTTTATGTACGGGTGGGCGGCCGGCGTGGCGACGGTGACGAGCAACAAGGAGGTGCGGCGACAGGTGGGGACGTTGGTCAAGGAGCACGCGCACTCGGAGTCCGATGCTGGGCCGTTGATATGGCCGGTCCATGTGACACGGAACTTGCTGGCCAAGAATGCGAGCCCAAGGCCGGGGTGGCATGATAGAACGGTAGAGAACGGTGGTGGAATCAACGACGACGACGATGATGATAATGAATCATGAGGTGCATAGAGATAGACTGGGTTATAGATAGAACTGGTAACTCTGGTGGTATGAGCCTTGTATTTTATAGCTTGCTTGTCAAGTCCTGCATCAACTGTCTAAAGCCATCCGTGTGCGTCTCATCTAAAGGGATGCCGTCCTCAGATAAACCACGGCTCAGCAACCGCACCGTCGCTCACATCCCACCAGCTCGCCCATGCCCCTTCCGCAAGCCCTCCCAGATCAAACTGCTTCCAAAACGCCTCCACGAGACTCCTCATGACCCGGACATTGCCAATGCCACGCACCTCATCCATGCGATCCAGCACCGCGAGCATCCCAACCCGATGTTCGTCCGACGGCGCGCTCTCGCACGCCACGACGAAGACCGGCCACGGGCTCGTGGCGACCTCGAGGCCGTCGATTATGGAGAAAGCCTGCTGCAGACAGAACGAGCGCCTGTCGCTGTCTGCCGGCATGGGACACACGCGCTGCAGGTAGAGGATGGCGGCGAGGCGGTACAGCTCTGCGATGGCGACGATGCGGGCTTGCTGCTCGTGGGCTTCGCGCGATGGGAGGGTTTGGACGAGGTTGTTGAGTTGGCTGTCTAGGTCTAGACGTTGCTTTGCAGCAGTCGGTGAGGCATTGAAGGGAGTTGGTTTGGGGTTTATTATACGTAGTTTGTTGATGCCGTGGATGATGGAGATGGTTTCTAGGGAGCAGCCTAAAGACCCGGTGATCTATCTCTGTGTGAGAACGCTGGCAAATGCGAAACAAGGAAAGAAGACTCACGAGGGTCGCGTCTCGTACGGACGCTTGTGCCAGAGTTAAACAGTCTACTTCGTTCTCGGCCACTCTCAACGGTTGTGTAAAACACCCCAGAACTTTGTGGTAGAGAAACCAGGTAAGCGTAAATTCAGAGTCTAGCCGTCGCCGTCGCCTGGTATACAGACTCTGCAGCATCCTCCTGGCTCCGTTGAGGTGGACATGCCAGTTGCCCTCGCCTTCATCGAAAACCTGTCTTTAGAGTGAGTTGGGCAACTGCCATTCTTCACATGTGTGGTGACGCACGCTGTAAACGCAGAGCATCATAGATGCAGCCATGGCAGTTTCCGTTGCCGTTGAGCCGGAGACTATAGCCTGAGACAAGTAGCCAACCGCATTGGTCTTGTACGGCAGCGCCGCGAGCGAACCGCAGGAGTGGTATGCGGAGATGGCTAGCATGGCGTTGCAGAGGGCTGACGAAGCTGGGTCTGAGCTGGTCAGCGCCATGGGGAGGAGATCATGGTGGAAGCCGTTCCGGGTGTGCGTGGTTGAGATCATAGTCGCGATGCGTTGTGTATCTTATACCTGTAATTAGCGTCTCTCGATTCGTATTGTTGTTAGTTAGTCGGATGAGCTTACAGTAACTTAGGAACATGGCATCCTGGCCCATGACAGGATGGAGGCTGAGGCTGGCTGCCGGGCTCGGATAGGATCTTCTCACCAGGGGGCGATGTGATAACCCACACTGTATCGCCTGAATGTCATCAAATGTAACGTTTAAGAATTGAACCCTGTGGCCCCGATGTCTTTGTTGCTCGGAACTACAGGCTCTCGATCGTTCTGGGCTCAAGACTTCGGTCTTTGGCCGTCGCCCATCCGGTCTATCCGGCCACACCAACCGGATGCCATAACCTAGGCATTCTCTTCCGGTTCGAATGCAGTTGTTACAATGCGGAAAGCCTTTGTCACAACCAACCTTGCGTCCTGGATACAGGACGTCAGCAGTTGCTCAGCCATAAGGGGTGAGAGATTCGGTGACCTCACTCTTACAAGTCCAGCAACCGGACTTGGGTTTCATTCCTGTTACTTGAAGTGTATCTGGATGTGCTCTTCCTGGAAGAGACGGAATGCTCTCTCTTGCTTCACGACAGAGAAGCTGTCGGTTCTTGAGTGTAGACGGTAAGAGCATTGACTCACGACGGAGCGGTTAGCCCCACTGCTACCCTGTAATTTCACCCTAGTCCAAATTTTGGGGTCTAAATTCTTTGAAAGTGAGGTTCATGTTTATGGGGGCTGTGATCAAATTATATCCTTAGTGTATTAATAAGTTGAGTGGTATCTAGTTCGCGGAAATGAATATTCCGCTTCATGAACTGGTTGGTGTTGAATACAAACACCAGTCCTAATGACAGTAACAAACACGAACATCTCTAGTAATCTAAAAGTTAAAACACAGTACTTTTGTGCATGATATCATCAATCCCTCCTGTATTCAAACTGGGATATGATTGAAGGATCGACCGAACCGATATCTCCACAAGATCGGGGAACCTGCCGCGTCCAGGAAAAGTCGTTCATCGGATCCCAGTTGAAGTCGTCGATCCAGTCAAATGGCATCTCCACGATGTCCTCCATGGTCTCTACGGGCTCCTCCATCCCCGACGGCGACCCGTCCTCATTGATGTTGACGCCTTCCCGCTCTGCGACCTCCTTCAGGAGCTCCCAGCTCTTGGCGCTGATTCTCTCGCCCGTGTCGATGACGTCTTGGTCAATCTGCTCTTGGGGCATGCGATTCTCGATGCCGTCCGCGAGCGCGATGCAAGCTGCGATAAAGCAGTACCCCTTGATGTTGGTCTCGCCGGACCGGATGCGTCGCTCTGCCCATAGCAAGGCTGCATCCAGCACGAGGCGAAGCTCGCGGCTGCCCATCGAGGGCAAGCTGCTCAGTGTGTCTCGCTCCTCCTCCTTCTTCTTGATGAACTCCATGGCAATGGAGAAGAGCGTCTGCACGGGAATGACGCGGAAGAGACCAGCGCCGTTGGTGATGAGGCGGTCAAACGCCGTCATGGGATCCAGTGCGCCCGGAGGCGCCGAGGGGTACCGCGGATGGGAGAGGTTGCAAATCTGGGCCAGTTTGAGGGAGGAGTCGAGAGATACCTTGCGGGAGTAGTAGACGGTGGGATCCTCGGCTGCCCGCGCGAGCATGGGCTGGTGGAGTGACATGAAGCAGCGGTAGATGAGTAGTTGAACGAGACAGCAGTGGAACTGCGTGATGATGGGCCTGGAGAGTTGCTCCTGGGCGTAGGTGAGGGAAGCAAGGGCCTCGGTCAAGCTTCGACAGGCCTTGGTCAGTTCCGAGTTGAGGCGCAGAGTCTCGGGATACGAGTCCTTGGACCGGAACTCGTTGACGTGTTTGATGATGGCAAGCCGCAGCGGCAGCGACTTGTGGAGCGCCAACTGGACGGACATGTCCGTGAGAGCATCGGGGTTGTCGCGCGGCGGCTGGGACCCGTCGGACTCGTCGCTGAGCTGGTCGTCGTTGAGGTTCGCAGGCAGGCGAGTGTCGTAGTCGTTGGACGAGAGCAACGGAGGCCCGCCGGCGTCGTAGGACGACTGCAGGTTCAGCTCGAGGATGGTCGCCCACAACCGCCGGCGCATCTCGGCGCGGTAGACGGACATGTCGGCCAGGTGCTTCGGATCGCGGTGCAGGCCCATGTACATGGCCTGGCGGATCAGGCCGCCGGTGGTGACCCAGGTCAGGTCCTGGCCGACGGCGCAGGTGGCCTTGGCCGTTGCCAGCATGCACATGATCTGGATGCCGGCGATGGTCATCCTGCTCTTCTCGGGCGGCAGCAGCAGCCACAGCTGGGCCTCGTGAACCCACTGCATGGCGGTGGCGCGCAGCGTGAAGAGGTCGTCGTGGACGGTCGCGCCGAGGGCCATGCACAGCTGCAGCTGCATGACGAAGACTTCGTTGGCCGCGTCCGGGTTCTGCCAGTAGCGCTCGTACTCGGCGCGGAAGCACGGTGCGTGGAGGATGCGGATGGTGCCCTCGAAGGTGCGAAAGTAGGCGTCGACCAGCTGGTCTGCGAGGCTTCTCGCCGGGATCGTCTTGCCGAGGCTGGCCGATGAGATGGGCTTGTGGCGGTTCTCTTTGATGGTGCGGGCCAGCGTCTTGCACTTGATGAAGATGCGGTGCGGGCCTACCTTGCGGGTCTCGGCATGTCTCAGCACGGCAAGGATGGACGGGAGCTGAGGAGAAGGGTTAGCATCTGGCTTGTGTATAAGAGTTGGAGGACCCGAGGGTCTTACCATCTCTGCACCGTTCATCCAGTGGCTCTGTCCGAAGAACCGAGTCTTGGAGATAGTGCCTTTCATGGGCGCTTGATCCTCGTCCTGGTGTCCGGGGCCGACCAATCTGTCACCCGGCTTCCGCGAGGAGATGTGGAAGCTCTCCGAGAGCTTCTGCTCCAGCTCGCGCACTCTAGCAGCCAAGGCCTCCACAGTCGAAGTGTCCGAGGTAGACCCTCCCGTAGAGCTGGGGCCGCTGGGCGAGACTGTCTTGGGAGGAGGGGACGGCTTCTGGGACTCGAACACGGGAGCCGACCGGGCGGGAACATGGGACAACACCGCGGGGCCGCCGAAGTCTTGCCCATGGCTGGCGGCCTTCTTGGTCCGGGATGCGGGGACGTGGGTGGGAGCATAGGTGCAGGGCGAGATGCTGGACTTGATGCAGTTGACGCAGGGCAGGCCGCGATCACAGCGGATCTTGCGGCGCCGGCATTGCTCACATGAGAGGGCGGGCCGCCGGCGTTTCTTCTCAGCCCTGGCCGACGGCTGGTGTATAGAAGACGCGGCGGCCGTCGAGTCTGAAGCCAACGGAGCCGACGAGGCCGGAGCAACCTCCGTGGTCTCGGCGGCGGGACCGTCTTGGCCGGGCAGGGCTAGCTCCGGCTCGGCGAGGAAGAAGCTCGGGTGGTTCAGCGACAAGGGTGGGGTCGGAGCCATGGTTCTCAGGCTTCACAGAA
Organism: Neonectria neomacrospora; assembly: GCA_013756995.1. Lineage (NCBI taxonomy): Eukaryota > Fungi > Ascomycota > Sordariomycetes > Hypocreales > Nectriaceae > Neonectria > Neonectria neomacrospora. The sequence goes on from JABSTB010000068.1 coordinate 44,431, forward strand.
AGACAGAACCGAACGATCTAAAACCCGGACGCAAAGAAGGGGAGAATGCAAAATCAGCGGACGGGGAATCGTGCGCGACGCAGAGGAACAGCCGACGACAAGGGTTTTACTTGCGAAATGCCGTCGCTGTTGGGGAAAAGCGCGAGGCGTTGTTTAGTGACTACGATGCTTCGGCTGCTCGCTCGTACCGGTAAATTGAAATCCCCGCGGCTGTTCTGGGTGCTGATTGGCTGCTGGGCTCGCAAAAGACCGAGGGGGCGGTGAAATCACCGAGGCCGACTTACACGAATGCGTCCAGGACTCCAGGGGAGGACATCCTTCCCGCCTCATAGACATCGCGTGGCGTTCTGGCATCAACAGTAAATGGAGATTGACTGGCTATGTTGGGAAAACCAGGGAGAATTCTGCACAACTATGCCGAGATCGTCTGATATGGGCTGGAAAAGACCGGCAGCATGCAGTCCTGCTTGGCTTGGAGAGTCAAGATGTTGACCTCGAGCTATAAGGAGGTGGTCGCTGCTATTATGACCACGGATTCATGACAAGCAGCAGAAGTCAGTCTCTCATTCAAGAAAGGCAGACGAATCCAACCTCACGCCGGCCTTCACTCCTCAGTCTAACCCGCCGCCCACCGCCATGTCCGTCCGCGAGACCGAGAAGCCCCTGCCCCGGGACGTCGACGCATCCGACAATTGCAACGACACCAACGAAAAGCCCGAGTCCACAGACAAAGATGATGATGACTTCCCCGACGGCGGCCTCAGGGCATGGCTGGTCGCCATCGGCGCCGCGGGCACCTTCTTCTGCACCCTAGGCTACACGAACGTCTTCGGCATCTTCCAGGCCTACTACATGTTCAACCAGATGCCGGAGCGCAGCGCCGACGACATCGCCTGGATCGGCTCCGTCCAGGCGTTCCTAATCTTCGCGACGGGCGCTGTGGGAGGGCCGCTGTTTGATCGCTTCGGCGCGTGGGTATGTTTCTCCTGGTTCTCTGGTGAGGCCCGGCGCTGACCTCTGTAGCTCGTCCGGCCGGCCGCCGTCTTGTACGTCTTCGCCATCATGATGACCAGCATCTGCAAATCGTACTGGCAGTTCATGCTCGCGCAGGGCATCCTCACCGGGCTCGCCAACGGGCTGCTCATGTTCCCGGCGCTCTCGGCGGTGCCGCAGTGGTTCGACAAGAAGCGCGGCGCGGCCATGGGCCTGGCCATTGCTGGGTCGTCGCTGGGCGCCGTCATCTTCCCCATCGTGCTGTCCAACCTACTCACCAAGACGGACGTGGGCTTCGCCTGGTCCGTCCGCATCACGGGCTTCATCATGCTGCCGTTCCTGGCCTTCGCCGCCGCGTCCATCCGCTCGCGCCTGCCGCCGCGCCGCACGCGCTTCTTCCTGTGGTCGTCGTTCCGCCAGCCGACGTACGTGCTGCTGGTCGTGTCCATATTCTTCGGCATGACCGGCATGTTCGTGCCGCTGTTCCTGCTGCCCACCTACGCCATCACCAAGGGCATGAGCGAGAGCCTGGCGAGCTACCTGGTGGCCATGATCAACGGCGCGTCCATCTTCGGGCGCGTTATCCCGGGCGTGCTGGGCGACAAGTTCGGCCGCATCAACATGCTGATCGGCGCCGCCGTGGCCACGTCGGTCATCATCTTCTGCTGGCCGCAGGCGGAGACGAACGCCGCCATCATTGTCATCGCGACGCTGTTCGGCTTTGCGTCTGGCGCCATCATCTCCGGCGGGTCTGTGGCGATTACCATCTGCGCCGACGACGCGAAGAACATCGGCACGTACATGGGCGTTGGCATGGCGCTGGCTTCGTTTGCGGCGCTCGTGGGACCGCCTGTGAGCGGTGCTATGATTGACAAGTACGGACGGTTCGACGAGGTGACGTACTTTGGCGGCGCCATGACCATGTTTGGAGCCATTATTGCCGTGGCAGCCAAGTGGAAGTCTCCAAAGGGGCTGTTTGGCAAGACTTGATGAGTTTGGGGAGTAGTTGATCTAAGTATCCGTGTAAGTGAGCTAGACTGGTGTTGGAGTTTCAGGAACCCCTATCGCATGGAAAAAAACCACTCTACGTATGTCACCCATCTAGTTGTAGGAGATACAACATAGCTTAATGAATCTCAGCTTGTAAATAATCTCTACTCAAGTTACCAACAAAGCCTCTAATTCAACTCTATTCTCCCAACTCCCTTTTCCTTTCATAAATCTTACTCCTTCTCGACCTCCTCAATAATACTCTCCCCCTCTGATCGATCCCCACTCGTCCACGCCCACTTCTCATGCATCCTCAACCGCCCGTCCCCTAGCACTTCCGGCGTCGACCGGCACTGCCCCGTCATCAGCTCGCCCTCGCGGTTGACGTGCTGGTACCGCATGTCCAGGCTGTTGTCCGCGGCTGCCACCGCAATCAGTGTGCCACGGACGATGGAGCCGCCTCCGTACTCGGCCCATACAATGTTGCCGTCCTGGTGATAGTGGAAGAGCGTCTCTGCGCCGACTTCGCCGTTGGCCGTGTTGGAGGCTGAGCGGAATGTCTTGCCGTTGTAGAGGCTCATTGTCATGCTTGCCTTGCCGGCGATTGTGTGTTGGTGTCTTGGCTGTCGAGGCAGAGGTAGACGTATACTTGAAGGTAGAGTCTTCACTCCGGTGCACAAGCTCGCAACGATGCCTCTTTTCAATTGACGACTCCTGATATAATAGTACATGGAAGAGAGTTGGCCAGCGATTCCTCCTGCGTCTTGCAAGCGCCATTACTTGCTTCATATACGCCTGTTTCCCATCAATGTGGAGAAGGCCGATTGCGGGGGTTCTTGGGCTTAGTGAAGGTTAGCACCGGCTCGCGACGGAGACTATTCGTTATGACTCCCAGCAACTTCGCCGCGCACTGAGATATAGTACCAATTCAACCTTCCCCATAACCATTAAGACCCCTAACTATTTACGTAAAAAGGATACGAAAAGCCTAAAGGAGACGCACTTCGATATCGTACGAGTATTATTCTTAGGATTTGTACCCCCGGGTTTGTGGGAAACTTGAGGGACCGACCGTGGCCGTTAGAATCTGTCCAACTTAAAGGAGGAGCTCCAGAGGGTTCTCGAGGACCTTCTTGACCTCGCGGATCCACTCGGCACCAACGGCACCGTCGATGACCTTGTGGTCGAAGCTGCCGGTGACGGTGATCTGCTCATCCCACTCAATACCCTCCTCATTCTCGGCGGGAATGGCCACCTTGCGGGTGGTGCCAATGGCGAGGATGGCCGCCTGAGGGGGGTTGATGACGGCGGTGAAGTGGTCGACAGCGTTGTTCATGCCCATGTTGGAGATGGAGATGGTGCCGCCCTGGTACTCCTCGGGCTTGAGCTTGTTGTCACGGGCCTTCTTGGCCAGCTCCTTGACCTTGGCGGAGATGGACTCGAGACCACGACCCTCAACGCCGGTGACGATGGGGGTGATGAGACCACTGGGGGTGGAAACGGCCACCGAGACGTCGACCGAGTTGAACTGACGGATGCTGTCCTCGCGCCAGCTGGAGTTGACCTGGGGAACCTTGCGGCTGGCGACAGCCATGGCCTTGATGAGGAAATCGTTGACTGACAGCTTGTACTTTCCATCGGCAGAGCTGTTGAGGGCTTGGCGGAGCTTGAGCAGCTTGCTGACCGAAATAGAGCTGGTGACGTAGAAGTGGGGGTTGGTCTGGGTAGATTCGATCAGGCGGCTGGCAATGACCTTGCGCATACCGGAGATGGGGGTGTCCTGATAGGTGGCGCCGGAAGCAGCAGCAGCAGGGGCGCTGACAGCCTTCTTGACATCCTCCTCGGTAATCTTGCCACCCTTGCCGGTGCCCTTGAGGCCATCGAGGCGGACACCATTCTCACGGGCCAGGCGCTTGGCGGCAGCGGACACATTGGGCTCACGGTCGAGAGCAGTCTCGAGACGGCCTTCGGTAGAGGTGTACTGCTCGGGCTCAGGAGTCGGCTGGGAGGTTTCGGCGGGCTCAGAAGACTTCTCGTCCTTCTTGGGAGCGGCAGGGGCGGCGTCGCCTCCAGCGTCGGCGATGGTGAACTGCTCGAAGGCGGAGATGTCGGTGCCCTCCTCGACGAGCACGGCGATGGGCTGTGAGAGTTCACCAGTCAGTAAAGGAAGGCAACAGCTGAATCGTTGAGGAGCCGAGTGACAAAGAACTGTATGTTGAGAATACCCCGAAGAGCGTTTCTGGGTGGCATAGGTGACTTACAGTGCCAACAGGGACGTCCTTGGAACCTGACTCCTTGAGGAGCTTAGCAAGAACACCGTCCTCCTGGAACTCAAAGTCCATCTGGGCCTTGTCGGTCTCAATCTCGACTAGGACGTCACCGGGGGCGATGGTGTCGCCAGGCTTCTTCTGCCACGAGCCGATGTTGCCAGCAGTCATGGTGGGCGACAGCGCAGGCATCTTGACGACCTGATGGCTAGGGAAGGAGGCATAGCAGCGCACGACATGCGCGGCGAAGCCAGTTCGCAGAGCAGTCTGGGTCGGGGCGAGAGCGCGCCTTCGGAGAACGGCGCTGAGCATCTTGGGCGTCGGGGGGGAGGGATAAATGGCTCTCTGTAACACGAACCAGGGAGTCGTCAGCGGTGAGGGATAACAATGGGGTGAGTCTGTGAGGCCACAGAAGCGGAAAAAGACCATGGACTTACGCAGAACGGGGCAATTGACGTCGATTGAGGAGGGGACGGATTCCGCCGGGATCGTCGGAGGGAAGGGGGAAAGATGAAGAGAGAATGGGGAAGAGGCTCTTGCAAAGGAGAGAGACGGAAGAGGTTCGGGGATGGGAAATTCTTGGGGATGGACGTGGAGTTTTTCGCGTTGCGTTGAGCTCCGGCGCCTTCTGGGCTTCTGGGAAGCTTTGGGGGTGCTAAGACGTTTTCGGCGGTAGCGTGGGGCGAGCACGGCGCAAACCCCCTGCCAAAGCAAGCCACTATCAGTGAATGAGGGCCATTCTTACAGCGCATTTAGGGGACTTCGGGGGCATTCGGGCGGTCAACAGAGGGCATTTGGGGGGGTTCATCCCGCTGAGAGAAAGCCCGCGGCGATGGGACCAGCCCCGCTGTAGGAGGCCCGAGTCCGCACTACGTACGTGAGCAAGGTAGGGACCAAAAAAGTCGCTCGGGACATCATTTGCGCGACATGAGCCGAAGCCCGGGGCAATGCGAATGAAGCATGTGTCTGCTCGTTGACGTTGCATGTTGACGGACTGTTGAGGGGATGTGTCATGATTGATTGCACTGTATCCCTGCAGCAGTATTAAATGTATGGCTGTTTGGCCTTCCCCAAGGTGCGTTATTATCCTCCTGAGCACTTTGTGTCCAGGTATCGTATTTGCCCGATGTTTGTGCTTTGCAGCCTGTTGTATTGCGCAAAGTACCTCATGTCTTGGCTGGACTCTGGCCACCCCGCCAGCTTTTGATAGCATGGCCTTTTGGGGGGGGGCACACGCTCGATCGGGCCGTCTGTGGATAATTATATCTTCCTGTCTCCGATGCCGCCTTATGTAAGCCATCCTATCTCGGGCGGCGGGCCCCTGGCAGCTTCCGGAGCTTAGCCACCCCTGGACCGTAATCTTCTTCTAGACGTCTCGACGTTTCGACTCCGTCTGAAACGGTCGTCATCCCTTTCGTGTTCCTGGCCCGTGACAGATGCGAACGCGGCCCTCTAACTCGAGCTAACGTTAGTCCAACCAAAGTAAGCCAAAAAAAGTCAAGGCGTGGACTGCTGGGCCCGCACCAGCCAAGTCTCGAGCTCGTTTTTGGGAACGCTGTCCACTTCTGCCATCCTGAGAGCTGACCAAGAGCAACTTCCGGACAAGGCACCAGCAATCGCTCTCTCTTCTCATTTCCTATAATTTCAGCCCGTCCCGGAAGCAGAGAAGTCAAACTCTCCCCAAACGACTTCTCCTCAGCTTTCACACGGAGAAACGGACAGCGCGTTGCTCCGCCCGTGAGCTGAGCTCCATCCCGATCCGCCGCGCCGCCGCCATCGCCGTCCGTCCCCTTTATTAATTACGTGGAAACCTTCAGCCGCGCCTCGACCTTGACTTTCGAACAACACAACCTCCCTTGCCGAATGGCCGCTGATCCTCGCTGCGCTCCCCCATGAGCTCCCTCAAGTTCGTCGTGTCCTCGCTCGAGGCCATTGCCTCGTCCAAGGATGCACAGCGCAACAAGCAGCTTGCCGAGTCGGCTACAAAGGCCCTTGAAGCCATCAAGGAGCAGGACCAGCTCCCCAACCCCGAAATCGTCTTCGCGCCCCTGCAGCTGGCCTCGAGGTCCAACAACGTCCAGCTGACCAACACCGCCCTCGACTGCATCGGAAAGCTCATCTCTTACTCCTACTTCTCCGTCCCTAGCAGCCTCCCCGAGGCCCCCGAAG